>JAWWEE010000062.1:6751108-6799242 GCA_035221455.1 Xenops minutus | reverse complement strand
GTATTTTTTTCTTTCTTTCTTTTTTTTTTTTTAAATTGTTTTTCTTTTTAGGTAATTCATCTGTAAATAGATACACACCCCAAACTGGGAGGTCAATGTGCGCTGGCACGTGGCGGCAACCCAGTGCCAGCTGCCCTGGGAGGGCAGAGCATCCGCAGGGTGCACAGGCTGATGCTGGCCGGGTGTGGAGGAGGAGGATGCAGGAGACAGCCCTTCATCCCAGCATCGAGCCCAGCAGTGGGACATGGAGCACCGAGCTCAGACACTGCTTGTTTCCAGCTGTGAGGCTCTGCCAGTGACATTCTCCAGCAGCCAAGGTGTGCAGGCAGCAGGCACCACGCCAGGGCTCTGCTGGGCACCACCTACTGCCAGTCCTCAAGTCACTTAACTTATTTTTTTTTAAGCTACATGTCAACTATGTCCCACCCTTGGAGAGAGGATGGGAGACAGGAAGAAAAGGGCAGGTTCATGAGAGGGTGCCACACTGGGCGACACTGGACTTGGCCCCATGCCCTGCCACGAGTGCATCCCTGGGCTCCAGCCTCAGCAGCCCCGAGCCAGCCCTCAGCCACTGGAAGAAAAATCACCCCTGATAAAGAAACGCTACCACCCCAAATCAGTGAGAGACGGATTTATTCATTTCTCTGACGTTTTAATGGTTTCTCCCCTTTTTGCAGGAAGATGATTACAAATTAAGCAGCGTTTAAACGCTTTTTACTGTCAACAATTAAAAGGGGTGAAGGCGGGCGAGCAATTCATTCCCCGGGAAACACGCCGGCTCTCGGCGGGCGCCGACGGCCCTTCCCTCTACTGTACACCACACAATGGCCCCGAGCGCACCATTAATTTTGCAGGACGTTCAAAAGCAAATTAAAATATAAAAAGCCCCCGGGCACAAAGATAGATACTGGGGGAGGGGGCGGCGTAGGTCAAGCTCACGGAATTAAAGTCTTAGCAAACGGAGAGGTTTTAAGTGCAGCCCCACACACCGAATTTGGCCGCTTTTGGCCACCACCTTTGCCCATCGTCTTTGGTTTTGGTATCCCTGCCAGACCCTGCTCTCTGTGCTGGCAGCTGTAAGCTGTTAGTAGGGCAGCTGTTGGCACTGCCGTGGGCTTTGCAGAGTGAGTTGAGTGTTGGATGCTCTTAAGGCAAGTGCATTTGCCACACCTTGCAGGATGTTTTTAAACAGGAGGTGGGCCCAAAACTGTTTTTTAGGGGAGGGCTGCTTGCTGGAGGGAAAAGCCTATGGCTGCAAGGCTTGAGATGCACATTGCTGTTCTCCAGTGGCTCCATCCCAAAGCAGCTCCATCACCAGAGACGTGATGATGAGCAAGATGCGACATGTGACAGTGTGCCCTGTCCAAGTCACGGCGAGGGATGCTGGAGCTCTCTGGCGTCGAGTGCAGCACCGACTCCCACCAGCCAGAGCAGGAATACATCTAAAAACCGGCGTGGCAACAGGCAAGGGAGGCAGGGTGGGTTGGGTCTCCCTCAGCGCCGGGCTCTGGTGGAGTTACGGATGCGGGAGGTGCGCCAGTGGCAGAAAGGCGACACGTCCCCTTTAAAAGGAAATATAATTTACAGTGTGCAGCCAGGCGGGCCATAGTTTCAATCTCGTTTACTATAGAGAAAACTCTGCTAGCTGTTCTCTATCCCACAAATCCGATTTAATCAGACAAGCCAGCCAGCGTGGCTTGAAGTAAAAACGGATAATTAGTAAACAGAGAGCTACTTCAGTGCTTCATTGGCATTCGAGCCGGGCTAGTGTGTCGCATTTAAAATGCAGTCTGATGAAGTTTACAAAATCAAACCATTTGTTACTCCTATTGAAGAGGCTTCAGGCCACTTGCAATTAAATTGGAATTAGTGCTCAGAATGAGATACAGCAAATTCATACTAAAAAGGGATCTGACTTTCAGACATTTGACTTCAAGTTTTTCCCCCCCGTGCTGGAACACACACGCGTGCGCCGTCCCGCCAGCCCCCCAGAGCCCCCCACAGCACTGCTGAGCCCAGACCCCCTGTGCAGGCAGGTGTGGAGCGACCTGGGGATGCTGTGGCAGCAGGGGAGGGGGGACTGGAGGGGACCAGGGCCACCATGCTGGTGAAACTACCCCTGGCTGAGCCCCAGCTGTGGCAGCACGGGGCTGGCAGTCCCCAGGCACGTGGCGTCAACATCGGGATGCGCAAACCAAGCCACCCCTCCCTTAGTCCTCCTTGTAACACTGCCTTCTTTCCCTGCCTGTCCTCAGAGCTCTGCTATCAGCCTCGGAAAATGAGGCAGATTCATCCACTGCTGCAATAATCAGGAACCCAGCCCCAAAGGCTGCAGAGTGGTATGCCAGAAAGGCTCTGGCATTACCTCAGGCACGAGGGTGCTTGTGTCGAAGGATGCTGATGATGCTGCCTCCTGCACTCATCCTAAAACCCCCAAATCCTCCACTTGTGTCCTGTTAGTTTGGGGTCTCCCACAAGGCTCCCTCCTCCTTCACTCTCCATGTTTAACACCATCTCTCACATGATGCACATGCCAAAGAGGTGAGCTGACACTGCTGCTGCCATTAGGACACAGGTGAACAGCTCCAAAACATCCTGGCCATGTAAAGCAGGAGCCTGAGGGCTGTTGGTTCTCCTGAGATGAGATTTCAGGGATATTTGACGGTTTTTTGTCAGTGTGTCAGGGGCTCCCTACCAGCCTCCACCTCCTGGCCAATGCTGCTGGCTGCCACTGCAGGGGAGGCTGCAAGCCCTGGCTGGCAGGAATGGCAGCACTGGGAAGGAAGGAGCCATTGGTGACAACAAATAGAGAGCACCAGATAACTCTCCCTTCCAGCCTTGCCCATGGGAAGGCTGGGAGAGGCAAGAGTGCTGGCAAGGGGCACATTGCCTGGAACACCCTGTCATGGCTCCAGCACTTGAGCCCTGGGCACAGCTGGCCTTAAGGATGGTCTGAAGGCACTGGGCTCTGCTTGGCACAAGGCTACCTGGGGACACCATGCATGTCCTGCTGCCATCGAGCTGAGGAGGGAGAGGATGGGTGACGAAGGATAGGCAGAAAAGTGGACACCAGCAGGGCCTGGGGATGTTGGCAGTGGCACCAGCACCAAGGCTGTGTTTTTCCCCAGGAGGACAGTGAATGCATGTGCAGGGAAAGATTAACCCAGTTTTGGTGTCTGTTTTTGGGATTATTATGAAACTCCAAGTAATGTTTTTGGTGGCTGCACTGAAGCACACCCATGGGGTGTGAGGAAGGACATCTGCACATGTCTGCCTGGGTTTGTAGGGGTGTCACTGGTCACACCTGTTACTGTACTGAGCCTCTACAACCTTCATGGTTAGGTGGAGAGAGGGGGGGAAAACTCCTGGATGATAAACAGAGATGAGCATGCTTTGAGCCAGAGTCACCAAATCATCCTGGTTTCAAAGGCTGCCTCCGGACTCCACGGCTCAGCTTCCATGCTAATTAACATCTTTATGGAAGGCAACGTCTCCCAAGGGGGCATTTGTTTGATTATTATTATTTACTCAGAGATAGTGCAGCTTTCTTCCCAACTTCAACCGACTATGAGAAATTAATTCTTAAAAAGCAGCAGGCACTTCCCACTATTGTGCCACTGCTGGTTTTCCTTCCCAGGCTGGATGTGGCTGCTCCAGCTGCAACAGGAGGGCAGGGCATGCTCCCAGCATTGCCTGCTTCCTCCACACCCACTCACGCTTTTACCAATGCCACGGAAAACTTTGGCATTTCAGAGCAGATGTATGACACTGACCTTGCAAGCACCCCCAAAACTAAACGGCTCATTTTTTGCTCCTAAAGCGATGCACAGGGCTCTTTCCCACCCAGCATGCTCCTGCTCACCCCACTGCCCAGGTGGGATGTACATGGAGGGTGTTTGAGATGCAGGTGCCCACAGCAGCCCAGGCAGTGGGTGACAGCCCCTGGGCTGCAGCTCTGGCATGGGCAGCTCAAGCCTGCTGGGGGTGATTTATTCCGGGGGCCATCTGGACCTGGGGGACAATGCAGCCCCGCATCCTGGTGACCCAGCACATTAGTCACACCCTCCCAGCTCGACCTCCCTGTCTCCCTTTGAGCACGGCGGGACAAGAGCATCCCCTTCTCACCTCCCTTTTGGGGAGCCCATTGCTCCCCCCGGTCCCATCGGTGGCACCTCATGCCTTCCCCACTGCCCTCCATCTCCATCACTGTCACCATCGACATCATCATCATCACCTTCCCTCACCATGCTTTCCTGCAACTGCTCAGGCAGAGTGATTACGAGGGCACGCGGGGAGGGAAGGAGCCCGGCGACGATTAGCAGCGGCGGCTTTATGGCAACAGGCACACAACTCATTCGTTTCATGTTTTGCGGAATATAAAAGCGCCGAAACATTTTAATTTTAAATTCTTATCATTGAATTTACTGCTTTTCTCTCGCAATGATTTGTGTTGCTTTTTAATTTTTACAGTCTCTACAGAAGCCAGATGCTACCGCCTAGGGCCAAAATAATAAAAACCCGCCGCAGTCGCGAGTTACAGAACAAAAAGGAAACGCGCGGCTGACAGAAGTTAATATCTCAATTTAACAGTGCTGCTCCGCTAATGATCCTTTGATATGTGTTTATTTAGAAAGGTCTGATCTTGACCTTGAAAGCAAACTAAACTGCAAAGTCTTTATGAGAGGAGAGAAAGACTTTATTTATAGACTGGCTTTGCGTCAATCACGGCGGCAGCTGGACCCGTGCTGGGTGAAGCCCTGCGGCCACCCGTGGGCCCAAATGGGGTGATCAGTGGGGGATGTGTTTTGGGGGGGGGTGTTTCTGGGGATTGGCTGCTGGGGAGGACCATAGTGTGCACCACATCTCCAGGGCAAGATGCTAAGCCCACTGTGGAAATGCAATCCAAGGGATGCAGGCAGCTCCTGGCTTGCAAGGGATGCTCCTGGGGGGACAGCACCAGTGTAGGCACACCCCTGTCCCCAGCACAGGGGACAAGCCACCCTAGAGCACTGCATGCCCGATCCCTTCTCCCAGTGCTGGGAAGAGCTGCTTCTGCACCCCAGTCACCACAGCATCCAGCTGCATCCTGCCCTCTCTGAATGTGGTCCTCATGCTTTCAGGAACATGCTCAGCATCACCCCAGCCCACACTGGTACATCTTGAGCAGGCTTTTCTCCTCTTCCTGAAGAAACCAAGTGCTGTGCAAACCGGGCAGATGGAGTTTCTAGGGGCCAATCCCATCTACAGCATACCCACCTACCAGCTAGGGGAGGTGAGAGGTTCCCGAGCTCCTAAAGCCACGCCAGCCTGGGATTGCACTGTGGACACTTTGCACCTCTGGTGTGCTGCACTTTCCAGCCCAGTTTCCATTTTTTTTCAGGGCAAACAGTTGTTTTGAAGCTGCTTGCAATTTCTAAACCCAAAGCTGTATTCTCCCCAAAGCCTTTTCATTGTACTGAATATCTATCAAGATATATCAATATATATCAAAATCATTCAGGCAGACTCAATCCTGATCAACCCTGGGAAAAAACCCAGTACTCAGCTGTTTCAGCCCTAAAGGTACTGACGGAAAACTGCCCCCATTCCTGGCAAAACATTTCCCCTGTCCAAAACACACTATTCTGGTATCTGGGTGTCTATGTGCAGTACCTCCCTTTTGTGCTACTTTCCCCTAAGGTGATCTCATATCCTTCCCTCCTGAAGAATGCTGGTTTCCCCTCTGCCATTCCAAAGGATGATGTTTGTCGAAGGATCATCCCTGCCCTTCCTGAGGACCAGTTTCACTGGGGCAACCAGAGGCAAACTAGGGAGGCATTTCTGGCCACTGCATCAGATGGGAAGCTGCCATCTACATGCTTTACTTGTTGTCACCACACTGGCTCCCCAGATTTCCTCTTCCCAGTTGGAATTTGGAGTGAAACCATCTGAAAAAACAACTTGACTTTCTGCTGAAAACCCAGCACATTTCCCCCATTCCTTCTGAACCATAGTTCATCTGATGTGTTAGAAACTGCCCCGTTTCCCAACGAAGAGCTTTGGTGAGGAGACTGAGGGGTCTTCCCTTGGGAGATCACTATCACCACTGCCACCATCCCACCCAGCACCAAGTGGCACCATGGGCCAGCCACTCCACTCGTGCATCCCTCCTGGCCCACCTGTGAGGGTGGCACCACTCTGGTATCCTCCGGCCCCATGGAGCCCTGGCTCACATCCCATCCCACAAAATGACCCTTTTGGCATTGGGGCAAAGCCTGGCTGGTGGAGTGACTGGCTGCCGCGAGGCACAAAGCCGGGACTCGCAGCATCTGCTTATTATTCCTGCACCCCCATCATTAAAAAAAAAGAGAAAAGATGAAAAGGCCCCCTCGGCAAAGCCGGGGAGATGCAGAGCAGCACCGAGTGCAGCCTGGCCCCCAGTTCTTGGGGGGTTTTTGTAAAGCAGGGAGATGCGAATCCTGGGGGACAAAAGTAACTGCTAAGGTAAGTTAAACCTTGTCGAGATGAACTTTCCTGCTACTTTTAATTAAAAGTTCTTTGGAATTAAAAAGGACACTATTCAGGAAAGGCTGAAAAAAAAAATTCATTGACACCAGCCCGCCCCCCTCCCCTTTTTCCCAAGGAAAAGAAAAAGCTGTTTTTGTGTGTCTGCTCACCCAGCCCGCACTGTACAAAAGGAAGCGGATTTGCAGCAAGACACATGAGATGACCCCCTGACCCCGAGCCGCTGAAAAGTCCTCAATGGCATAAATACCAGATAATCAATCACATACCAGGAGGGCTGGTCCCCCTGCCCTCGCCCCCGCCGCCGGGTTTATGAGAGATGCACTGTAAACGGACACCGGCTCCTGACGGGAGGCCCCTCTCGGCATTCCTCTGCTGGACCAGGAGACCCCAGCTGCCTCCGAGCCCACGTTTCATCCCTCTTTTATAAAGCCTGGTGTGGTAGTGCCCAGCATCCTCAAGCTCGCCATAGCTGATCCCTCGTGCTCCGGAGCAAAGAGGGACGGAAGCATCTCTTTGTGCTCCAGAGGGACAGCCAAGCATCCCCTGTGCCACTGCAGGCGGGCATGTGGCCAGTGCTGAAATGGGCATGTGAAAACCAAGGGAAACCAGCCCCATCTACAGAAGGCTTTGCTTTTTTGGGGGCTGGCTACATGCTGGTTTTGTGAAGTTTCCATGGGTTCCAGCAGTGACCGTGCCATGCTGGGTTCCCTTATGGAGCTCTGACCAGCACCCCAAACACCAGCAGAGGAGGGCTGCTGAGTCCCTCTCAGTCTCTCTGGTGCTCCAGAGCAACAATGGATGTTTAAGCTTTCAAGGGAGGGAAGGGAAAAAACTTGCTGCGATACTGCACTGGTTCGGTTAAATGGGGAGCCACTTGGCAACTAAATTTGATAATGCTTTTGTCTGCAGGTCAGAGGTTAAATATGTTCACACTAATCCCCTTCATCTAGAATTAAAGGACAAGAAAGATTTCTCTGTAGCTTAGCAAGAGGGCTTTTCTCATCACGCTTTAAATAGTATTTGCACAGGAAAATTAAAGGCGGACCATTGGTCCCGGTGCTGCCGTGGCTGCACGGCTGTGCCACGTTCCCATCTCCTTGCACGTTTTGGTGAATCCCCTGGCTTGCACGATGCCTGACCTCATCACACATCCCCACCTTGGAGCGCAGGGAATTCTTGTTACTTGTTCACTGTCAGGGCGGCAGAAGCAGCCGTGGTTTGGGAGGCAGGGAGATTCCCGGCTGCAGGAATGCGCGCCAGGACTCAGATTTCAAGCACTGTCACAGGACATTACTGTCAGACAAAGGGGCTCTGTGCTGAGCCCCCAGGACCCGCTGCCCCCACACCCTGTGTGAGCTGGGGTTGGTACCTGAGCATCCAAAATCTACTCTTGCACCCAACAGAAAATCTGCGAAGCATCGATGGGGCATCACGGCACAGCATCACTGGTACTCCCTTTCCCCCTGGGACTGTGGAGCCAAGGCGAGCACAGGAGGGATAATTACCTCTAAGCGTACTTAATACTATAGTGCATTATCTCTAGCTATGGAGAAAAGCACGATCTGGAGGTATTTCCCCCCAAAGTCTCATTGAGCTGCTCTCAGAAAACTCTCCTGAGTCCTGTGAAATGGTAATAGAAAATCACAGGCAGTCTGGGAAAACATCAGGTTGGTTTTGGTAAGGTTGCTCGTGCTGGGCATCACTCTGATTGAGCCATGGGAGGGGACAGAGCAGGACAAGCCACAAATGGCATCTCCCAAACCTGTGCCACTCGCCATTGGGGCAGGCACATTGCAGACAGCTGTTGGTGACCAGTGCCATCACCAAGACAAGCCCCAGCTACTGGCAGAGTCATTCCAGCATCCCAGCAGAGCACTGGCTTGGCCGTGGTTTGTGGCACCACACTCAGTGTGAGGCAAACAGAATTCCTGTTTTAATGTAATTTACAGCTTTCACCACCAAACTCACAGGTAGAGTTCCACTTGCTCAAAATCCTTCATTTCCACACTGGAAGAAGCAGCATGCTGCATATCTGCAGCACCACTGCCAGGTTTTGGGCAGGGACCATTTTGAGGCAGAGAAAGCAAAGCAAATGTAAGACAATAAGACAAGTACATAATGAATTGGACTCAAAGTACATTTGCCAAGAATAGGGATGGCATTTGCTTGTGTGACAGTGCAGCTCCAGTGCAGTCTCCCCTTCACCTCCTCCAGGCTCCCACACATCCCTTGGCAAACCCAAGCCAGTAACGCAGTTACTGGGATGTTCTTCCATGGGAAAACACCAGGAGTTCTGGCATATAACAAAAAACCAATTTAAATTTGTTTTAAAAATCCCTGCGTGGCCATAGAGGAACACTTGCTATGGGACCCAGTGTGGGGGCATCCCACACCTCCGCTCCTGGGTTCCTGCTCTCACCGCTGGATTTTTCTCCCTTTGTACCTCCACTTACACTGCACGACTGTTTTGAATCTCTAAAATAATGTGACAAGTTAATGATGGCACAATTATCTAAATGTTTAACAGACATGTTATCTAAGTGAATCGGATTGAGATTCCATCCCGCTGACAATAAACATCAATGGGAGAGCAGAAAGTGATAGGCAAATTATCGCCAACCCTGCAATTTCAATGCTATTAAATTTGGAGGAATAACAGCCCTGAGGCCTGTAAACTCTGAATAAAATAGACCCTTGTGTTTGGCCAACTATTAAATCAAAACGCCACCAACATCCCAGCAAAAGAAATAGAAAGGGGGGAAGAAAAAGGGGGAGAAGATATAGGGCTTTTCAATTTTCAGTTATACGTTGGTTTTATTAACTGTTCTCTGCTACTTGTGTCTCTGGGCAGGGGATGAGGGGGATATGAGGGATGTGGGCATGGGATGTGGGAATGGGATGCTCATGGGGGATGTGGGCAGGGGAGAGTGAAGGGTCTTGTGCATCCTTGGTGGTGCGGCCGGGGGCACGCCGACCCCACAAATCAGAGCCAACTCTGCACCCAAGCAAACATGCTCTATATTAGGTGTTGATCATGCCCATGTGAAACTGGGTCAGGAGTAAATCCGTGCCGTCCTGGGGACCGGCACCGTCTGCCACGCGCTAACTGCCTTGGCACACGGGAGGAAACCTGAGACAAGTCACCTCTGATATTTATAAACGCCGGCGCAAGCCCAAAATGCGTTAGCACAAACACCGTCCGTGTGCACATCCCAACTCCCAGCGCTGCTGCCTGGGGGTAATCAGGCCATCTTCTCAATGCACTCTGTTTTTCCCTCTGCATTTTAGGATAAGGGTAAGGAATTTTCCATGCTCTCCCCCACTGGCATGGCACTGAGCTTGTGCTGCTGGAGGATGAGCCAGAACAGTTGCTGCTTTTCCTATTGCAACGGGACGGGGGCCAAGGACAGCACACACCCGGAGAGGGCGTCTCGGCCCCGTGTCCATGGGGCTGCACACAGCACAGCCAGAACCGTGCTTACAAGCAGGAATCATTTTTTGGTATTTATTCTTGTTTTTTGCCTTGTCTTGGGAGGTGAGGCATCAGTTTTCTGCCATAGAAATGAGCACGTGTAAAACAGCCTGGCTCCGTGTTGTCGCTGTCATTTGAAGCAGCAGGGAGGGCAGTGGGAAAAGAAATAGGATAAAGGGGATCCTAGGTGCTGACTGTGCACCTGGGAAACAGCCCTGTACACTGAAAGGAAACCCCCAGAAGGAATCTACCTGCCTCCCTACCAAACAAGGCTATTGTTTTTTTTTACCTGGAAAGTTGTAAGGTCTTTTGCCAACCAACCTGCTGCTAATAAGGGCAAAGGGAGGTCATCCAAAATGAATGTGATCTGGGAGATGCCATTGTTTGGGAAGGGGGTTAATTATAGTGAGGCAGGGGAGGGGTGCCGGGGCAGGACACTCTGAGTGCCAACAGAGGAGAGGAAGCGATTCATTTTGGCTGCCCTGACCATCGAGCCCCACTCTGACATGTTTACAAGCAGAGGTGGTGATGACAAACCCTCTCTGCTCGGGTCACCACGTTCCCCTCTTCTGGTTGCCTGTTGCCCTTTAAGCTTTGGCACAGTCCAGTCCCTAGAATTCACCAGCCAAAGGAGGTTTAATCCCCACAGGAATGTCAGGTTTGTGAGCCAAACCATGTTGCTGCTCTGCACCTGTGGGATGTTTCTGGGTGCAGGCATCATTGAGCTCCATGGCCAGGCTCCCACTGGTTGCCCTAGCTTGCTCAACTGGGAAATAGAAGGAAAGGGGGAAGAAGCTGCTATTTGCTTGGCCACCTTGAACCCCCTGCTTGGCTTGAGTCTCTCAGCCCTGTGCAGTTGGTCCTTCACTGTGCTAACTGCCCTGTCACAGCCCTCCTCCTCCTCCTTAGCCTACAGCACACCTGGTTTCCAAATACACCCAGAATGGCAAAGCCTGGCCTCCAGTCCTACAGTGCTGGACTGGGAGACCAAGTACTTCAGGATTTATGGACTGGTGTTGGTCACCATGATCAGATGACGGCCGGAGCCATCCCTGCCTGGTGACACAGCACTTTGCATCGATCCTCAAACCCCTGGTGCGAAGCTGGAGGGTCTCTCTGTGCCAGCCCCGAGCACGAACTCACTGCCAGTGGCATTTATCAGGGCTTTCAGCACTGAAAGACAAGCCTGTGCTCAGCTAAACTGCTCCCGATATAGCGCAGGAGGAGCTGGCACTCCACCCTGCTCCAGCCTGGCTTTGTGGGGTGAAAGGTTCCACCTGGGACTGCCCGGCCACGAATTGCCCCAAACCCCATAGCAAGCCTTTCCTGGGCACAGCAGCCTTTGCAAGATGCATAAAGAGCTCCTTGTGCTCCCCATGGCAGCACTGCTGAAGGGCTGGGAAGTGCAAGAGAAGCATGGCAGAAGTCAACTGCTGGGAGCTCTTTGGACAGGGATGGGGTTTGCCTGCAGAGGGGACGAATGACTTCACATTTGCTGCACTGTTGCTTCCCACAGTAATGCCAAGCAATGGTGCAACAGTGCTGTGCCAGCCAGTGCCTAAACCTCTGCTGGGGCTGCCTGGGCAGGGCTGAGGTAGAGATAGAACTGCAAAGTGTCCAGTTCTCTGCTGGGCAAAGGGTGACAAAGGCAGCACAAACATTAACCCTGTGCCTAAGTGAAGGATGGAAGTGCCACGTACCAGTGTGCGTCTGCCGGTGCGTCTCCAGGGCGTCTTCCTTCGAGAACTGGGCGCCACACTGATCGCAGACCAGGGCTTTGGCACCCGCTGGGGAGAGAAAGGAGAGAGGAGGGTTATTTGAGGGACAGATGGATGCCCACCTGAACCTGCACGGGGATTTTGCTGTGGCCACTGGCACCATTAACACCACAGGATTGGTGCCATGGAGAGGTTTTGTGTTTGCTGTCCCCTCTGCAACCACCAAAAGTGGCACTTCCCTCAGCCCTGCACTCCCGTTCCTTGCACTTCACAGCAAAATACAGAGCTGCTTGCCAGGAAAAAAAATTAAATCTATTTATTTATTTATCTTTTTAAAAAAAATCATTAAACATCAATGCGTTTCATTAGCACTGTAACCGATCCAATCACAATTGGTTTCCTGCCCCTTGCCATCGTGGCTGCCGTTTCCAGTACCTGATCAGGGATGTGACTGGAATGGTTTGACTGAGTGAGAAGCTTGGAGGCATCTCTGGCTATTGTAGAGAGCTGTGGGATTGGGGGCAATTCTTAGAAAATCACCATCAGCACGTACTGCTGGTTTGGGTGAGGACAAACCCAGGATGCCCCACAGCAGATAAGGACCTTCCAGATGAAACCAGATTAACGACACACACAACGGCGGGACAAAGCTGCAGCTCTATTTCTTAGATTTCGAGGTTTGATTCATCTGTTGTGAGGAGCTAAGCGTGACTGAGCAGCCTTCAAGGCAGGGGCACCGCCCCACAGAATGCTGTGCTGCACTTTTTCAGGGGTCCAGACTGTGACTCCCACCCCCTTCCCAGTCCCCAAGACCCCTGTCCCACTGTCAGGGTGGGATTTGGGGAAAGGTGCATAGAGAAGGCAATAGGGACAGGGAGAGGTATCATGAGAAGCATTGAAAAGAGAATTCCTTTGCCTTTAAATTGTCTCAGTAAAGGCTGGCTCGCAGGCAGAAATATTTGGCAGCGGCGAAATTAAAAGTGATAAATTTTCTCGCCAAGCGCTGATCGATAATAGAGGTCTCATCTGTTAATCAATATGACAGTCTGCCTGTTTACTGTGCATATGTTGTTCCCCGCCGCCCTCGCCGTGATGTCAAGTTTGCATTCAAAACAACCTGAGTGTGCCCAGGCCGTGTGGCTGCTCCAAGGGGCAAACACACACAAACTTTGGGGCACCACGAGGAGGGTGATGGGGCAGTGGGGCAGCTCCCCCCCACCTTCTGCTGCTGTGCCAGGGGACCACACGCTCGGGATGCCACCAGGGAGGAGGGGCTGCCGGTGGTCACCCACGGCAGGGAGAGAAGCGTGGCCATGGAGGTGCTGGGATGGGGAGAGGCTGCCGGGGAGGCGAGGGGCCGGATCGATAGGGCAGCAGCACGGGCTGCCCTCCACCCGGCTCCCGGCGCGGGCGATGCGCAGCCAGCAGTTGCCAAGGCAATGGCTCTCCATCACCACTCGAAGCTCCGCCGGCCCCACCGCGTCAAAGTGTGATCCATGAGGGTACAGCAAACCATGATGATTCCTGAGGATACGGCATCCCACGGCAGCAACAGGTCCTCCCCGGGCAGCACAAGTGCTGGCACACGCACCCTCCCCTGGGCTGCGCACTGGTGATGCCAGGGGTCCTGTGCTTGGGGGGGTTCTTGCTGCATCCACAGGCTGAGATGCACCAGGGCCCTGCTAAACACAGAGTTTGCTTTTTCTCTTTTTCTTCCCCCATTTCCATACGGGGTGAAGAGGGGGAGGACGGACGTGCCGGTGCTCTCCACAAGCCGTGGCCAGAGGGGCCACAGAGCCCCAGGGAGGCACAAGCCAGGCGAGGCAAAGGCGTCCAGCATCTGGCTGGGGGGCGGGCAAGGGGGGAGGAAAAATTCCTGGCGAGGCGAAAATAAACAGGGCGAACGGCCGGGAGGAGCCGGGCGCGCTGGCTTACATAAGGAAGCACAGTGTGTACCAAAACAGCGGACCCAAAAAAAGCCAGAGCTGTCAGAACAATGAGTACAGACGCGGGGCATTTACAGCAGGCGCTGCCGTACAGTTTTATTTACAGTACCTCTTATCAGCGCGGGAACAGCACGCCGCCTGCCAATTTCCAAAGGCCAGGACTGCGTGTTCTTTTCCTCAAGTAGATGTGTACTCCAGGCGGGGGAAATTTTTTTTCTGTCTCTCCTTTTTTTTTTTTTTTTCTCATCAGCAAAACAAAAACTGATACGGAGCCAGAATTCCTGTAATGTACACACGCCGGCGGGGAGGGGGAGGAGGAGGAGGAGGAGGGCGGCGATTGAATATGTAAATAGTTCAAGGTTAATTTTACTATGTGAGTCACCGGGAAAAATGTCATCCAACATCTGAGCTTATTATAACAGGGCTCAGAAAAAAACCCACCACGGCTCGCTGTTTGTTATGAAAGGGAGTAGGACACGTTGGAAAGCGGAGCTCGTGGCAGGGCTCTCTTCTCCCCCTCTAGCCTTCCTCTCCGCTTCAAACAGACACCGTCAGCCCCTCCGAACGCACGCACGGGTTTGGGGAGGGTATATTTAGCCAGCGCCTACAGTGTATAGATATCTCCGGATGATCTTCCCGATGGGACGGGATGGGACTCCGCGTGCTGCCAAGTATCGGCTGTGTTTCGGTGCGAGCCTCGCTCTTGGCACC
This sequence comes from Xenops minutus, assembly GCA_035221455.1. Lineage (NCBI taxonomy): Eukaryota > Metazoa > Chordata > Aves > Passeriformes > Furnariidae > Xenops > Xenops minutus. The sequence goes on along the minus strand of JAWWEE010000062.1, from coordinate 6,784,888 downwards.
AACCCCCCTGCCGTACATTTATACCCGCACAAGCAAATTTATGGCCCCAGCCTAATAAAGGTCCCTGGTGTGAACGGGCGAGGAGCTGTCACTCGTCCCATCCCGTGCGATCTGCGCAGTCATTGCTGCCCCATGTCCCCCCGGCAAGGTCGGAGCTGTCCAGGTTTGTGGTGCCCCCCAGCAAAGCCACAAAAAGGGGCAGAACTAGGTTGGACTGGATGATCTTGAAGGTCTTTTCCACCCTTAATGATTCCATGATTCTATTTTTTAATGTCCCCTCCAAAAAAATGCAAGGGAACAGTCCTGGCTGGGCCAGGCAGTGCTGCTAGGGCACACAGTGGCTCTCAGGAGCAGGATGCCCCATGGATTATGGCAAGCATCCCTGTGGGCAAGGCAGGGGCTGCAGATCCCTCCCCACCAGCCAGGCTTAGCTCGGTGGGTTGGATGACAGAGCTCATCTCATTTCAGCCAAAATCACCCCAACAGTCCCTCCCAACACCCACCACTTAATGACTTTATTGGGGAAGAGAAACTGCCATGGGGATGGAGGCTGAGGGGCTATGGGAGAGGCACTCTGAACTCTAGCTCAGGAAAAGAGAAGGAATAAAGGAAAAAGAGGGGCCACCAGCATCCTCTGGACAAGGAGGAGGATGGGTAAGGGAGGAGGAAGATGGGAAATTGGTGAAATCAGTGATGAGGGAGGAGGCACGAAAGCCTTCACAGTACAATGTGACATCTCCTCCCCCAGCAGAGGGGATTAATAAAAATTTGGGTTTATAGATTATTAACAGGCTGTAATTGGTGAGAAGCTGGAGATGGGGGGGGAATATGGATTAAAAAAAAAATTGCCAAGTAAATTTATGCACTGTCGTCGCTTTACTACCTAATTAATTCAGTAATTTCAAAAACAATTTTATTTATGTTCCGTTTACCACATCAGAAGTGCAAAGAAAAAAAGCACCAAACCACAGTGATGCTAAAATAATACCTCAAGGCATCTATTTTTAATCAGTGAAAAAAAAAAAAAAAGAGAAAAAAAAAAAAAGACAAGCCGGCCCTGGTTTCTATACAATCTCTGCTGGGCAGACCACCAACTCAGGGAGCGCAGCAGCCGAGCCCTCTGCGAGTGCCTTCCTGGCTGCCGAAAACAGAGCTTGTCAAAAAAAAAAACAAATCCATAATGGCCTGAGGCTCCTCTCCAATCTATTTTCTGCTCAGCTGGTTTTAAATGAAGTTATTATGAGTCATTAAAACACCCGCAAGCCTGTGGAAGTCAGCCAATTACAATTTTAAATTTAGCCTGTTCTCTACCCCATTCTCTTGTTTTCTTCTTTTGCCCACATCAAGCTGCTTTTGGGTTTTTATTATTGCCATTATTATTATTATTATTATTATTACTACTACTACTATTATTATTATTATTCCCCTTTTCCCCCGTTTCACCCAAGTGGAAGAGACAGTCGTGAAAATCTCTGCACTAAAAAAATACACCGGAGAAACCCGAGAAAGGCTGGAAAAAGATGGAGCTGCAGAGCAGGCCTGAAGAGCTGGCTTTGGCTCCTGCTTCCCAAAGTGCCATCAGAAGGCAATAACTGAATATCAGAAAAAGTGAGACATGGGTGTTCCGAGGTGAGGAGGGACTCCACGTGGGAATGCTGGAGGCTCTGCCGGGAAGGATGCTGTGGCATCATCTCATGGGCTGCCCTGGTGAGCTTTGGGAAAGCACCTGGAATGATGGAGAAGGGGCTCGGGGGTGGGTGAGGTGGCAGTCACTGGCAACACCATCACCCAACCCTGGCCAGCCAGTTGGCCACTGAATCCCACACCACAAGGTGGTGGACCAGGGGGTATTCTAATTAAAAAAACCCCAATAATAAAAATGCAGATTTTTAGCTGGGGAACCAAACCCAGCAGGTTTTTACCCAATCCCCCTTTTCTGCTGCCCTGCCAGCGCCGCTCTCTCCGGCAGCATCCTCTCCATAGGGAAAAAATGACAGACCCCATCCCTGGCAGCCCCGCGCGGCGAGCGAGCACGGCGCGTACTGCACAGCCCATAAAACTCCAAACAGCCTCCAGACACTCCTGCAATCGTCCTCCATCAAAACACTTTGTCTTGCATACAGAAATGCGGCGGGGCGCCGCATGGAATACCAAATCAGCCCGTGACGGTGCGGGGAGGCGGCTCCTTGGCAACCGGGGGGGCTTCGCCACCGCCGCCGCTCGACAGGAAACAAAATCTGTCAAGCCTGTTGGGCAAATGATAAACATTAGCGGTATTAAAAAAAACCCAAAACAACAAAAAAACAAAAAAAACCCAACACAAAAGCTGCGTAAATGGCTGGTGAGCGCGCGGGGAAGGGTGGGCAGAGGTGGAGGGGTTCCTGCCCTGTTTGCCCATCCCCAGCCCAAGTGAGGGGGGTCTGCAGCACCAAGACATCTAGGGAAGTTTGGGAAGTTTCCCCCCTCCAGCAGAAAGCAGGTGGGTGGTGATGGCCACAGGCATTGGGAGGGAACAGGACAGACCGATGGACATTGGATGTGTTGGGTATGGGGAATGCCACGGTGCGAGGGGTCCCGGCCCCCCACGCCGCACCCCACCTTCAGTAATGCCAATAATGCCAATAACAAGGGGCTGCCAAATGAGGGGAGCAGGGAGAGGCGGCGGCGGGTGAAAAATAAACATATTTCATCAGGTAAGGGCGGGGGGAGCAGGCAGCTGGCTCCGACCCAGCGGCCAGGTCCAGGAACCTGGCCAAAACAGGAGCTAAAAAGCAAACCATATTCTTCTGGTCTCAGCTCAGGCTCTCGAGGCAGAGAGGATGGGGAGGGGAAGCGGGGGGGGGAGGGCGAGAGAAATGTATTTTTCATCAGCCAGTGTATAATTTATAAACAGCATTAAACAGTTTTTGTTTTCTTTCTTCCTCTCCCCCGTGTGCGCGGCTTGGCCGGCAGTCAAGCCTGCATTAATTTCTGCTGTGGGTACAGTGTGTTCTTGGATGCACATCTGCGGATGATCATAAACGCGGGAACGCTGGCAGAACATCCAGACCTGCCGGCAGGGCGCTGACATCACCCGGGACCGAGCTTGGGACGCCGGCCAGCCGGGATGGGGGGGTGGAGGCTCCCCGGGGAGCCACCACGGGTCCTGGATGGGGGGCAAGGGGGCCAGAGCCACCGTCACCCCAACCTCCACCCCGGACATCCCACCCGTGTGGGAGAACACCAGCACTGGGGCAGATGGGTGGTGTGTGGTGGAGGTGGATGAGCTGGGATGAGCCCCCTCCCCTACCCCTGGGCAGGGAGAGGGGGGGGTGGGATGCACCCTTCCCTCCTTGCCTGAGGTGCCATCCCTACCAGCATGCTGGACAACACTTCCCCAGCAGCCCCTGCTCCCTGGACAGCATGTCCATCACCCATTGGGACTTTAGGGCTTTTGGCTGTCCCTCCCGATGATGCAGGAGCATATTTGGATGGGGAAGGAGTGTGTGAGCCAACAGGGCAGGGGTCTGCAGGGCTGCTGCCCGCACTGACCATGCTACCCACTGGTATGCATGAGCACTGCTGGCTAATCCCACTGTTGCCAGTCTGGAGTGGAGAAGGGCTGCAAAACCATCTCCACAGCAGAGGTTCCTGCTGGATGGAAAGGCAAAGAGAGAGGGGACAGGCAGAAAGCACTTTCCTCCCTGTCCTAGGGAACAAACCCAGCTGACAGCAAGCACTGAGTAGCTGGCATCCCAGGCTGTGAATGAGCACCCACTGAGCACCAGTTCTGGTGAGGCTGTGGCCGAGGAAGTGGCTGTGCTGGGACCAGCCTCCCCACTCAAACCAATGGTGCTTCTCAACCACAGCACCGATGAGCCAGGTCTCCCACCTCTCCTTCCCAGGCAATTCACTTTCCTGGGAGAGGGACAACTCTCAGGACTGTCCTTAGAGGTCTCTGAGAGCTCGCCTGCCAGCAGTGTGGGCAGCACGTAGGGAAAGGCTTATGCACGGCATTAAAGGCTTTACATTTACGCTTTATACTGAGGGCCAACATGGGTCTGAGTATTCACCTTGCACCTGCAAGGCTGTGGCAATAACAGTGCTGTGTGCCCACCCTGCCGTGGAGCACTGCACTCCCCAGGGCTGGTCCCCAAACATTCCTCAATTAGGAACCTTTATCATAACCCAGCGACACTTGGATGGGGAAGCTGGAGATGTCAACCCCCTTTAACCCTTTGGCACCAGGGCTGGAGGGTGGTGCCAGGGGGCACAAGCCATCCCACCACAATGCACTCCTGGGGGGCAAACTCCCAGCTAAACACATGGTCCATTGGTGAGATGCAAGCTGCCTTTGGAGCTGAAAACAAGCCCTGAGCTGCTGCTCCGGCACAACCTCACTGTGTCCCGGGCTGGTGGTGGGGGGAGGCGAGGGGAGAGGTGCAAAGGTCTCCTGCTTTAATAAATAACAGCGCTGGAATTCGCGGCGGCTGTTTGTGAGTGCGAGGCAGAGCTCTCCCCGCCCCCCCACCCTTGCTGGATTTACAAAAAAAAAAAAAAAGAAAAAAAATTAATCCTGTGCGATGACAAGCTTGGCTCAGTGTTCACTGTACATACTGTACCCACAAAGCTGGCTGCCTGCCAGGGAAGGGCTGCGAGCCAACACGACCATAACAAACATGAGCCGCGTGCACCAGCGCTGTGGGGAACCAGTATCCAGCACCCAGCACTGGTGGGGACCAGTATCCACCACCCCAGCACTGGTGGGGACCAGTATCCATCACCCCAGCACTGGTGGGGACCTGTATCCTGCATCCCAGCACTGGTGGGGACCAGCATCGACCACCCCACCACTGGTGGGGACCAGCATCCTGAAACCGAGCACTGGTGGGGACCACCACCCATCACCCCAGCACTGGTGGGGACCAGTATTCAGCACCCCAGCACTGGTGGGGACCAGTATTCAGCACCCCAGCACTGATGGGGACCAGAATCCTGCATCCCAGCACTGGTGGGGACCAGAATCCTGCACCCCAGAACTGCTGGGGACCATCATCAAGCACTCCAACACTGGTGAGGACCATCATCCACCACCCCAGCACTGGTGGGGACCACCATCCAGCACCCCAGCACTGGTGGGGACCAGAATCCAGCACCCCAGCACTGGTGGGGATCAGTATCCAGCACCCCAGCACTGGTGGGGACCAGTATCCAGCACCCCAGCACTGGTGGGGATCAGCATCCTGCATCCCCATCCCAGCACTGGTGAGGACCAGTATCCACCACCCCAGCACCTGGGTGGAGCAGCATCCCAGGGACCTCTCCCAGCAACCTGCTGCTGCCCATGGGCACCCTGAGGAGCCAGGGTCTGTCCCAAAAAATGGTGGGATGAGGATGGGGTCAGGGCTGGGTTCAACAGCCCAAAAAGCAGAAAGCAGCGCCTGGCCAGAAGTGGGGTGGCAGCCCCTACCATGTGAACAAGGGGTATTGGGGGATAAAAAAAAAGAGGAAAAAGGGCAAAAAAAAGATAAAAGTGTACAAACCCATATAAAATATAACAGAGCTTCTGTGCCAAGCTACCTGTGAGCAGAGCTGTGGCTGCAGCACCTCCACCCTCAAGTGATCTGTCCTTGGGCCAGGGAGGGCTCCTGGCTGTGTTTGAGTGCAGGGGGTCTGGTGGCTGTCCCCACTCCTCCACATCCACCCCCAAGGGAAACACCAGCACAAGTCTTCCCTTCACTGCAGTGCTCCAGCCCTTCCCTATCTATTTAATTGAAGGCGCTGTAGCCTGTGAACCTGCTACTCAGATTCATTAGGCAGAGAATGCCTAATTCCACAGCTTTGCTAACGAACCTGCAGCAGGGGCCCGTATGCAAGAGCATGGCACTGGGACACACGTGGGTGCTGAGGTGGAGGCAGTGCTCACACTGTGAGCAGAGCTGACCACGAGCAGCTGCGTGGCATGTAGAGTTTGTTATTCTGAGCTGCTTAGCCTGGAAAATATTTCCACAATTAAGGAATTGAAAAACAAACTCCGAAAAAGAATATTTAAATAAATCAAATTACTGGGCACTGGAGAACAAGTCTGCAACATGCTGCCCGGGGAAGGGCGCAGCCGGCTCTGCACGTGTCTGCCCTAGATGAGATGTGTGAGCTGGGCGGTCGCAGCACCCCTGGGCACAGAGAGCAACCCAGCACCCCTCTCCCAACCCACCTGAGTGAGCCAGTAAGTGCATTCGCAGCCGCAAGCTGTCCAGGAACCGCTTCCCACACAGCTCACATCCATACGTCTTCATCCCGCTGTGCAGCTTCCTAGGGGAGAACAGAGTGGGGTTAGTCCTGTGCCAGGGGAAAGCGACCCAAAACAACACTAAGAAACCACCCGATGCTTCTCGCAACCCACACATCGCCCTAAGTTGGTTCTGGCCTGAGAAGCCCTGCAGGGAGGGCATGGATGGGGCAGGTGCTGTGGTGTGACAGCCCAGGACTGAGGAGACAAGCCTCTCCAGGTCAATGTTTATAATTTTTGTTATCACTGGAGTCTTTTAATAAACCTGATAAATCTGAAATCTGGAGTTAAGGCAAAGTCAGTGTTGGCAACCTCCTTCCCCATGCCCTGGGCACTTTTGAAAAAGGCACTGTATGCCAAAAAAAAACCCAACCACTTTAAGAGGTTGTTTGTGTTCATTTCTAACCAAATCCCAATTTCCATCCAAATTCAGCGCGACACAAATCACAAGCAACAAACGCAACCACCAGCTCACAAACAGGAAACATGCCACTCACTGTTTCCTGGCAGCCCCAGGTACACACCGAGCTACGCCCGGGTGGCATTGCACAACCTCCGACCGCGTAGCCCACCCCACAGCACGCCGTGGGGCTGAGCATCCCCCACATCCTGGGGACCAGGGGGGCCCCTCTGCCCAGGGCACTGGTCACAGCATCAGGTGCCAGGCTTGGCTGCAATGGCCACGCCCTGCATTATCAGCCAGTCTTTGCTCTGAGGACATTGATGCTTCACCTTTGGGTAGCCAAGGCTGGAGCTCTCCACCAAATGGAATGACCTATAACAGGCAGCACTGAAGGAGCACTGTCCAAGACTACAACCACCAAACCACCAACTTAAACCCACCTCACTGCCAAGCCGTCGCTGCCACCCCATGGCAGCCCCTCCAGACCCATTCCCCCTCCCCTTTGGGGCCAGCCATTGCTCAGCTCCCATCACGCTGGCACAGGAGCACCCTGAGGCTTGCTCCCCACAACAACCACTGCTGCTCTGGGCATGTGGAGGGATGCAATGCCTGCAACATGTGGAATAGGGGCTTGATGCTTTAATTCACCACCTCTGCTGGTGACAGACTCCTTGCAAAGCCACCCATCTCTGTATTTGACGCTCATGCTGGTCAACATCCCCAAGCCCCAAACACACGGGCTGCTCCCTGCCAGCCCTCAGTCACTGTTCAGACCCGTGGCTGGGGAGGGCTCACAACAGCAGCACGTGCGGAGTTTCAACATCGGATGCTGTAAACAGAGAAGTATTTGTGCGTGCTGAGGAGTAACAGCCCATCGCTGTGTGCCGACCTCTGATCACAGCCACCATTTATCATCGCTCCGCAGCGGGGCAAGCGTATTTCTATTGCCTTGTTGCCAAAGACAAAACAGGAATGGTCCTGTGAGGGGCTGGATGTGGACCCTCCCACGGGAGGGCTCAGCCCCGGCTGTGCAGGCTGCAAGAACCATGTGCCTGTGCTGGGGGGAGGTTCAGCTTTGTCTGAGCTTTACTTCCCCCAAAGTGTAAGTTTTATTGGCACAAAGCTCCTGCTGCTCTGAGTCCGAGCAGGATCACCCCTCGCAGCTGCAGAGAGCCCCAAGCCCCACACTGACCCCTGCCCCATGGGGCACGGGGGCCTGTTCCCTAAGTGCCAGACCTGCATCCCACCCCACAGGATGCTGAAGGGCAGCACAGGAGGAGTAGGAGCAAGAGGAGACCCTGTGATGTTCAGCAGTGAGTGAATGCTGCGCAGCAGAAAGGAGAGGAAAGGAGCAGGAGTTGGTTTCAACTCTCAACTTTGCTGTATAATGTAATTATTAATCAGGCTTGTCCTGAATTCACTGTGTCATAGCAGAGGATTAGGAGTCATGCACGAATTCAGGCCAAGAAGGTTTACAATCCAAAGGATTTATCCGCCTTGCAAAAATAAATAAAACACCAGCCTCCTGACAGGGCTCTGCTGCCAACGAGCAGCTCAATAAGTGACAACCCTTTCATTTTGCATTTTTAATTTGGGACATGCCTGTCACACTCCCCAGCTCGGGCTGTGCTTGCTCCTGCACTTAACGATGGGTTAAAATCACTTTGTTATGAAGAGTGCAGCATCCCCAGGGCCTGCACTGCCCTCTCTGAGGCCAGAATGCCTTCTCACTGAATTAAAGTCTAATTGGTTAATTAGTCTGAGCAAAACATGGAAGTTTAGGGGATTTTTTAACTGAGTCTCAAGAAACAGAGAAGCAGAAGGACAAGTTTACTTCCTTCGCATTGCCCCAGCCTATGGCAAACCCAACATAATCCCTTTTCCCACCTTCCCCAACACAGAGCAGGGACACAAAGCCCCCCAACCCTTCTGCTGCCAGGGCACCCTGGAGACCCACACCTGTCCCCAAGCCACGTCCCCTCTGCATTGTTTTGAAGGAGCACTGGGGCGCTCGGCGAGTGATTTACTTGCAATATCTCTATCAACAAATTTCAGTGGCAACAAAAGTTTTCCGTTCAGTGCCTGCTTCTAGGATGATCTTATCGCTCGCCATCTTGCACGGTCCCTTTCAACAAGGTCTTAAAGCGCTTTATCTGCTCCGTTTCCCGGTAGCGAAATATGATTGAAATGTTCTATTTCTGCTCGCCGGATTAAGGAGATGTTGCAAAACTGCACAAAAAAAAAACCTGGCAGATGTAAGCAAGGTATTACGGCTGCTCGGGCTGTTAAGATCTGAGAGGAAAGATCAATATGTGCTGCTGAAGTTGTGCCTCCAGAAAGGGGGGGGCAGGGGAGTGAAGGGTGTTAAAATACATCCCTGCTCGGCAGTGCTGCCCAAACTCCACGCCAAAAGATAAACCACACTTTATTATTCTGATCTGAGGCTGAAATTGGGCTCCTTTCTCCTGCAAGGTCCCTACAGGCACATCAGCTGAGAAGGTGCCCATGGGATGAAGAGCAGTGGAAAGTGGGAAAAGTGCCTTTTTTGTAGAAAAAGGGGTTTTCTCTGATTTCTGCTCAATGGCCTGCTTGAGGCGCATGGAAAACACAGCTGGCCAAAGCCTCCAGGTCATGAGGTATCACTGGAGGATGCTTGACAAGGATGCCCAGGGCACTGAGGATGCCCATGGCACGGAGTCCCAGGGCTGGATCCAACCTTCCCAAACGAGCCCCGGCACAGGGCTTTGGCAAAGTGCTGTCCAGGCAGAATACAAACCCAGCGACACTCCCTCCCCGCCCAGCACCAGCAAACAAAAGCCAGGCGAGAGGCTGGCCCCTCGCAAGCTGACGGTAATTAAAAAGGCCTGTAAATGCCCCGCAAAAAGCACTTCAAAGGGACGGCGACTCCAGCGAGACCACGCGGTGTAAAAATTATGAGTTTTCCCCACAGGGTGCTTTGTGTGAAAAGGCTGGGGTCGGTGGCAAACGCCACTGCCCACTCCTGGGGGACACAGGGGCTCAGGGGAGCATCCCAGGGTGCAGGAGCTTGGTGGAGCATCCTGGGTGTGGGTATGGGTGCAGCCCTGGTACCTAAAGACCACTGCAAGCATCCCACTGCCACCACAAGGAAATCTCTGCTCTATCCACTTAAAAAACCTGCCTAAAACAGCCTTCTGCTTTCTTTACTTGAGGAGCTCTCATACCCCAGTCCCTCCCTGCCACCCCTTTTTGGAAGCAGGAGGAAACCCCCTCCCCTCCCTTCCTCTCCTCTCCCTCCATGCTGAACAAGACGCATGGCTCTTGGCTGTTTGATTACTTTTAAGTGTATATTTTTCCCCTCAAACAGAGTGAATACAATGGTTAGGAAATTTGACAGAAAACTATTCCGAGCCATTTATTGCCTTAATGCGCACCTTTGTCCAACAGGCAGTTTTGACAGGAGCGATAAATTCCAAATTTATGTCAACAGAGCATATGTTGAACACCTCATTTCTGAGCTAAAGCGGCATGCTGCCCCATAAATCACCCTTCTGTTTGAAATGAAAGTAGATTACGGGCCCGTGTTATTGAGCAGTTAGAGCCATAGTCGTATAAATCAGAACTTTTAACTCCAGGCGATCCGTTCTGCAATTAACTAAAGGGCACTTTGTCATCTCTGGGCCGGGGAGCAGCTTGGCAGGGCAGCCAGTTACCAAGGGGAAGCAAGAACCCCTCACTGCTGGGGAACAGCCCCGGCACGGCCAAGATTCACTCAGTACCTGTTGGAGCAGCGAGTCCCCAGACAAAGCCTGGAGCAGCGTGTGGCTGGAATGCAGCCTGGCACGGGAGATCCATGGCAAGGGGTGTGGGAGCTCGCAGATCCCTGTCCATGCCCTGCCTGGTCTGTATTTTGGACACCAAACACAGCAGGGGGAATCAGGAGGGTGAGTGACACAAGGTGACCAGAAGAGTCCTGACAAGTCCAAAGCCAGGCAAAAACATGCACGAGTGCATCACTCAGAGTCCTGCACTGACAGAAATCCATCCTTGGGACTAACACTGGTTTTGCTGCATCTCCCAAAGCCCACTCAACAGGTCGAGGTCCCCATCCCACTGATTTCCCCCTTGTCCACCCTGCTGCACTTCCCTGGTTCATTTCTCTGCAAATCCTGGGGATGTGAGGCCATGGGACACGGGGCAGTGGGACCAGGGGATGCTGTGGGGATGTGGGACAAGGGGATGCAGAGGGAGAGGGGATGCTGCAGGACAGTGGGACCAGGGGATGCTGTGGGGATGGGGGACAAGGGGATGCAGTGGGAGAGGGGATGCTGCAGGACAGTGGGACCAGGGGATGCTGTGGGGATGTGGGACAAGGGGATGCAGTGGGAGAGGGGATGCTGCAGGGCAATGGGACTGGGGGATGCTGTGGGGATGGGGGAGAAGGGGATGCTGTGGGAGAGGGGATGCTGCAGGGCAGTGGGACCAGGGGATGCTGTGGGACCAGGAGATGCTGGCGAAGGGCGTGGGTGCGAGGGGCAGCTCACCAACCGCGGGAGCGTCAGTGCTATAAAAAGATTCAGACACTAAGTATTTCCTTTCCTATAAAATATTCATTGCTGTGCGCGAGTGCCAGGGAGCACAAACCTCCAGTGGTTCTAACTTTGTGCCGCAGCAATAATAGAGTTTTATGGGAGCTTTCTGATTTTATTTATACTGGGCTGTAACCGTGGTGCCCCGCTGGAGGAGCAGCCACCAGCCAGCACAGCCCCACCACGGCACACATGGTGCACCAAACACTGGGCAGGTCAAATGGGACTGCCGCTGCTTTGCATCCCAGAAATGTCCCCCAAAACCCTCCCCATCACCTCATTTCCACTCGTGCCACCGTCACTCTGGTAAATTGATATGAAGTTGATTCATCCCTGATCTATTTTATCCAGATCGAGGCGGCGCTGCCATGTCTCTCTTGCAGCAGGGGCAGAGAGGGAAGCCAAGGTCAGCGGGCAGCAAGTGGCTGCCAACCCTATATTCTCCATCCTCCAACACTGGCATCACACCTGAGCTGCCCAAGAGGGTGATTTTCCCCCCGACTTGGCTATTTATGATGCTCAGTGACTGATACAGGAGCACACGGGCCATGGTGCTGGTGGCTCAGCTCCTGCAGTCACCACTCTGCCCTCAGCTCCCAGCCCGTCGGATTAAAATAGCAGGGAGAGCTATTAAGGGCACTGGGAAGGGGGAAGGGAACTGAGACCTTCTTTTCGCTTTAATAAATTAAGAAGAAAAAAAAAACAAGCAAAAAACCCAACAAAAAAACCTGCCCTCAAACCACAACTGCTGCTGAAAAATAAATAAATAAATCCAGGAGGAAATAGAGCTGGAAATAAAGATTTTGCTATTTCTGAAGGTTTTGATAAAAACAAACCAAACCAAACCAAACAGCCGGGGGGAAGGGACAGCTATCAATAGAAAGCACTGAAACTCCCTGCCTGTACAATATTTATATTTGCCATGAGCAGATTTATGAGCTCAAACCAGATGCTGTGGCGTGACATCATTCCAGCATGACGTCAAGTCTTTCCCTTTGAAAAAAGCCAAGGAAAGGATCCTCCTGTCCTGCCTCACCTGACACAGAACCAGGACACAAACACCAAATGCACAATTCCAATCTTTTTTTAGACCCTGCCCACAACAAATGTGAACAAATGCTGCCAAAGGGCAGTGACTCTCCTAGTTTGCCAGTGGCCTGGGCTGAGCACGTGGCAGCAGTTCCCACTGATTGCTCCCAGCACCCCACCAGAACAGCCTTTCCAGCCCCATGGGCTGGGAAAAGACAAGCTGGCCACAGAAAATAGGGCAGCATACAGATTTTTATTATTTTTAATGAATTCCAAGGCCCTGGTTTCAGACCCATGTTCAGTATTCATTATTTAATGGGATTCCCCTGGCCAGAGCTTTATCCCTTTGTATGTCCCAGTTCCCCATACAAGGGAGTCCATAGGCTCATGCTGGATGGGACAAACATGGATGGGAAACCATTGGCTGCATCCAAGGGGTGCAGCTGGCAGTGGGGAAGCATCTTCTGTCCATTGCAGAGGGGGACAGAGATGCTGCCTTAGCTCTGGAGCTGGAGCAATCTGTGGCTTTCAGAAGGGGATTCAGAATGCAGCTGCTGCACAATTTCCTGAGGGTTCACTGAGTGATGGCAGGGGGTGCCAGCACCTTCTGCCAGCCCGGGGAACAGCCCTGCATCTCCCCTACACCACCCGGATAGCGGAGACTGGTGTGAACAGTCCCATGGCTCCACACTGTCCACGGCACCGAGGGGTTAACACGTGGGAATAACCATCCAAAATCATCCCCCCCATTCTCTGGGCATCTGGTGACACTGACATGCTGAGTGCCTGGAGAGCAGCGCTGGCTGTGCTGGGCAGCCTCGGCCCTGGGCTGTGCTGGGCATTGCTGAGCCAACATGACACGGGGTGTCAGAGGCGTCAGGCAGAGCACGGGGGGAGCTGCTTCTTCAAAATAATGCGAGATCTCAACAAAAAGGCAAAGTGACCTTCGTGCTGAGTACATCTGCCGCAGCAGCAGCAGCAGCGGCGTGATTATGCAGATGTTTTGATTCCTAATTCAGAAATAATAAGCGGTTCACGGATTCCAAGTTTAAAAATATATTCGTCATCTGGTTTCCGTAGCAGCACGTGTGCCACTGGAGCACCAGCGAAGCGCTGGCCTCAGCCACTCCCTCCTCCTGCCCTTCGGGGTGGTTGGGACACCTGGCTCTGAGAAGCCTGGTCTCACAGAAGGTGTCCTTGCCCATGGCAGGGGCTTGGAGCTGGATAAGCTGTAAGGTCTCTTCCAACCCAAAGCAGCCTTGGGATTCTGTGACACAGGGAAAGCCTTCGGCATGGTGCATGGGGTGCTTTCCAGGGACAACAGCTCTGAGATGGTCCAGGCAGCATCATCCTGCTGCTCCCCAGTGAGGGGGGAGCCTATGGCTCCTGGAGCCCTGAGGAGATGGCAAAAGTCCCCAGGGAGTCAAAAGCAGGGGGACAGGGAAGAGTGGGTATGCTATTGGGATGCTGGGGCACAGAGCAACTTAAGTAAGAGGAAGAATTTTTTAGGGTAGGGGGAATTTTAATTTCCACTCTCTTTGATGACCCCATCACAGGGCTGAGGCTGGATACATGTCAGAAACAGGGTGGTACCCATGTGGCTGATGCAAGGATGAGCTGGGATGGGCCCAGGGGCCACTTCTCTGCACTAAGCTCCCCTTCAGGGAATGGGAACAGCCCCCAGGTGCCAGATGGAATCAATCAGCAGCTCGGCTGCTCTGTTCCATCAGGGAGACATGTGTTTCCCACCCCTCACTTCCCTATGGAGATGGAGATGCTCAGGACGCTGATGTCCCCTCCCTGGTGCATCCCTGGTTTCTGGCCCGGCTCCCTCTCAGCCCACCTGGGAACTGCTGCCAGGAACGGGCACAAACCACAGGCAAACACTGCCGCTCCCACGAGCAGCCCAGATCCCGAGGAGTTTTATAAGGTAATCAAATATGCAAGAGATTCAACAAACTAATTTCAAGCACACACCTGGGGTCCTCTGATAATGTCGGTTGTGCCTATACAGCACAAGGATTAAAATTTCATAGAGTCATGATTTCATCAGTCGCTAAACTACAAAGGATTAATTAACAGCCAGGGAAGAGCTCATGGCTTGGAAATACAGTCTTAAGGAAAATATCTATCTCAGCTCTCCAGATGTCAGCACACAGACGAATAAGGCTTTGATGAAAACACTTTCTTATTATTAACAACTCCAAAATACTGTGTTTTTGTAGCTAGAATTAAAAATGCCTGATTTCAATCCACTGCTGCCTGGCTCAGTGTATCATCGTGTGCCCTCCTGGAGGAATGGTTTGGGCTCCCAGGACGGGACTGTTGGGTGCACACATGGGTTTTATGCCCGTATTTTGGGGATGGAGGGAGATACCTCCCTGAGTCAGGGGATGGAAGAACCCCAAGCATGCAGGAGTCCAGCTGGAGGTATCTCTGCTCTGTGCACACCACCTGCCCTGGGCTCACCAGCTCCCAGAGAGGCTCCCAAAGCATTCCCCACACCGGATGGGATTCAGAAGTTTGGGAAGGAGAACAGGCGATGGACACAGCACTGGCAGCACGAGCGGAAACAGCAGCACGTCCCCCCCTTCCCCGGGAAGATGAATTAGGGAGCTGTCAGCGAGGGACAGGCGCAGCAGCGATGTTGCTGTACAGGGGCACTGGAAGCGTCTTTGATTAATGAAACCGTAATGCTGGGCTGTTACACAGCCCTTCTCTGGCAGGAGAGATGCCCTCGGACAGGCTGGAGATGCCGTGCTCTCCATGGAGTCCCCAGAGATGCTTCTCCCAGCCATGAGCTGGTCTCCTCCCTGGGCCAGCACCACTGCCTTTGCTCAGGTTCACGCTGTCTCCTCAGGAGTTCTCAGGGCAGACAAAGAACTAATTATTTGCAGTTAGAAGTTGGGAGATGAACATTATGCACCTTGTCAAGGCAATAATTTAGCATATCTGCACTGTGCTGGGCTTTGGAGAGACCTGATGTGCACAGGGTGAGGACGGGGCAACAAGGGGAGTTCCCTGGCAGCTCAACTCCATCCGTTCCCGTGGAAAACATATATTTTGGGAATGACTATGGAAATGGGAGGTGTCAAAGAAGCAGCTCACACAGCTGTCAGCACGGCACGGTGTGGCACGTGGGGCTGCATCTCATCCACCGTGTCCGAGCTGGCTGCGCTCCCAAACCCACACAAACATCTGCACGGAGGGAGCGAGCCGTGCTGGCTGCAGTCACACTGGAACCTGTCACCTCATGGCAGAACAACACGGGCAGACACCGCTGGTGCCACAGGGATGGTGACGGGGGCACGGCACTGGCAACTTTCCCCTGCAGTTTTTTCCCCTCCTGCACCGGTTCCAGCGCCGGTGCACTAACAGGAAGACGCTGCCTCAGCTCTCTGTAATTAGCTTTGCTCAGCCTACAACATGTTTTGCTGAGAAAATAAATAAATACCTTCCGGGCGAGCCAAGCTCTGAGCAGGACGCCAGGACTGACGGCACGCTCTGCTCCCCACGGGCCCTGGCCAAAAGTACGCAGTGTCCCAAAGCCGGGTGTTGCTGAGCCATCCCGGCACCATGGGACCTCCCCAAGGAGGCTTGCAAGCGATTAATTCATTTACGAGCAGCCTCACCCCCCGCCCCAACATGCACAACAGGTTCCATGCAAATTCGGGAGCTTTTAAATTATACCGTTAATGAAAGAAAATAAAGGCAGTTAAAAGGCAATTTGCTCAATTGGTGTTAATATTTAAGCACAGCATGTGGAAAAACGAGATCGCGGAATTCGGTTTTTCCGCGAGAAAACTTTTGGTCCCAACTTTCCTGCAGAAAGGATGGGGCATGGCAGGGAATGTTGTGCCCATGATGAGGGTGTGGAGCCCCCCCAGCAGCAGCCAGCCAGGCTCTTTGTTAAGGAAACATCCCCCATGTGCCCCAGCAGCATCCCAGTAGCCACAAGACCAGCAATTCCTCCTCTGCCAAGGGGTGATACTGCCACTCCCTTGCACGCTGGCATCCCCACCCCACATCCACAGAGCTTCCCTGCAAACATTTCCTGAGAGCAAAAGACAGGGACAGCCGGTGTCCTGAACAACCCCTGCACCCGTGGGACTCGAATCACCCATGGGAACCAGAGCATGGGCAAGCCTGGTGTCACTCCCAGCACCGCAGTCCCAGTGCACCCCCAGCTCAGCACATCATTGCCACCACATGTAGAACCTAAACAAGCTGGGAATGCAGTGGCTGCTGCACAAGCAAATAGCCAAGACAAACCACTGGTCAGCACCAGGTGCCATGGGATACCTGAGGTGCAGCATCCCTGCCAGGGACACTTTGGTCATTGCTTCCCATGCCTAAGTGCGAGGTTGGTGCCATAATGTCAACAAATTCTTAAAGAAAACTGAAAAACAGTGACCTGGCACTGAATTATCACAGGCAAAACCAGCTGATGCTGCCCTCAGCTCAGTCCCACTCCTGGCCCTGCCCTGCTTGGGGGTTACAACGCTCGCATAAATTCGCTTTCAAAACAGGAGCCGCTGGTGAATGAGACCTCGATTTCTAATGGTTGGAAATATTTTGTACACTCTGCTGCTCCCTCTGTACCCCTTTGTCGAGGCCAAGGGTGCCGGCTAAAGCGGGTACCAAAAGACCATCTGTAGCTCCCGTCTTTACAGAGAAGTTTAAATAGGGGGATGAATGAGCACAGGAATTAATGAATGATAAAGCCGTATGGTCCCAGTCAGCCTCCTACGCTGGGATGTGGCATTCAAACCCTCCCAGCCTTCTGCCACAAAGAGAGGTTTCTATGCTACAAGAAAAGGGGGAAAAAATAAAAGGGGGGGGGGGGTGGTGTGTGCAGGTTTTTAACAACAAATCCAGCAATTTGCCTCCAGGTTCCCACCCGTTTTCCCTGTCCAGGCTGGGGGGAAAGGCACGTGGGAGGGAAAAATGGGGGTTTCCCCAGAGCTGTAACCCCTTGATAGTGAGGGAAGTCAGAGGAGTTGGCTCTGGGGCTCATTGATGTGCTGGGCAGGGGTCCTGGCCAGGGCACCCTGGGGTCTCACACCAGCAAGGGTGGGCAGGTTTCAGATAAGCCAGTTGACTGACCATGCCACATCCACTTAGCCAGCTTTTGCAGCATCCCTCCACCTTATCCCTTCAGGACAGCTTAAAGATGCCTGGTACAAACTAAGGAACCTGGAAAGGCTTGAAGGGTGTTCCAAGTGAGGGGTCGTGGTGACGCTGTGCTCTGCACCCAGAAGCACATCCACTGTAAACCAGCTCTATAAAAAAAGGTACAAAAGAGAAACACAAGGCTTGAGGAAGGCTCACAGAAATTAAGCCTATTCGCCAGAGTCAAAGAGAGGATGCTCCAGCTCATGGTGCTGCTGGCCAGAGATTAACAGGTGACATGCAGGAAAAGACAAGGACATGGAGGGAATCATTGCCATTGCTAGAGGATGGCTCCTGTGAGCCCAGGCACATCGACAAGGTAAACCCAGGATCAAACCCCCACATCTGTTCAACTCCTATTCAAGGACCCAGAGCTGCCAGGGGGAGGATGTTTGTCTCCAGAACAACGCACAAGAGGCAGAAGGAGCACAGCACAGCACTGGAACGTTACTTGTATTTTAAGAGCCGTCATGTGTAAAGCATTAGTGGTTTTGAAATTGCATTCTCAAGTTAATTAAATGGACTATCTTTTACACATAAAAAGTGAAAGCACACAATCAAAAGCTATTGAAGAGGAAGTGCCTTTTTGGAGCAGGGCTCTGCCTCTCTGTGCCCAGTCCCCTGACCCGAGCATCCCAAGGGAGCCATTGTCCCAATGTGCCAGCACAGTGCCAGGAAGGCCATTTGCACCACGCAGAAGCTCAGCTTACAGCATTAAGCATCACCAAACCCCACGCCTGGGCACTGCACGGGGCCACCCCATGGGCCTGTTTTCCCACAGGAGCCATATGCACTCCTTTCAGAGAGTTCCTCTGCACAGGGATGTTTGCTGACTGGTTGTGGTGTGAAAACCCATGGCAGTTATCTTTGCTGCAGTAAAACACTGACCTTCAGTTTTAGGCAGGAGGTAAAGTTCACCATCGATTGGACCCACCATAAGCTGTTGATAATTACTATTATCTCTGAGTTAATCTTGTGAGAGGTCAACAGTTTTATAAAAATCTTGCAAGCTGTGTCTTTTACCTCCCAACTTCATATCTGGGTCAAAAGGTCAATTACTGCATCTTGCTGACTTGAGATTTCAGAAAAAAATGCCTGCTCCCACCCCAAAAACTGCTGGTGCTGGGGGGAAGTGGGCTGGTGCCCACCCTTGTGCAGGCAAAGCACCCCAACCCTGGGGCTGGGAAGTCAAGGGGAAGATTTCCCCAAGTCAGTGCTATCCCAATTCATGAGCTGAGCTAGGGCTGCTGCTCACAGAGTGAGGGGTTGGGGCACATCCTGTGCTCCAGGATACAGCCAGGGGGTCCAGGGCATTGTGCTGGTGAATGTATGGTCCCTGCCTGTGTGGCTCAGGGCTCTGAGGATGCCAGCCCCCACTCACAGAGCACGGTGTGTGTGGGCAGCTGCCTCCCTGCCCAGGCACACAAAATGAGTGTTTAAACTCCTGGCCTCCACTCCCACACCTGCCCACGGAGGTGACAAATAGAAGTGGAGCAAAAACCCATGGAGGGGCTGGGAGAAGCCCCAAAGACGGATGAAGGCGTGACCCGATCTCTGATCCCTACATCACCAAATATCATCACTCCCTATATTTCACCCCCCTTGACAGGATGCTGGCAGGCAGCTCCAGGCAGCACCTTGCTCGGGGAGCTAAAAATTCTGGTGCTGCTGCATCCTCTCCCGTGAGCACAGCCCGGCCCCGCAGAGCATTGCTCAACTGCTCGGCAGGCAGGTGTCATAAACAAGCAGGCACATGGCAAACATATCGATTTCCCGGAGCTTATCGCACAGCAACCAGTGCTCAGTTACCAGGCTACTTTAATATGTAATTTACTGCGAGAAGGGAGAGCGGGGCTGAGGGCGGCTGGAATATTTACTGTGGGATGGACGGGGAGGTGGAAGGTGTGAGCAGGAGGGAGGTGCAGTGTCTCTTGCCTCCAGCCATACTTAGTATTTTCTAACTATTAAAAAAAGCCCAACCCCTTGCCACTGCAATGGAGTGTTTACACAGATGCCATTAATCTTCTTCTGCAACTGTTTACGCTATGAAAATATAGTCTGAGCTGCCCAGGCTCTCCATCTCCTTCATTTGAATTCAGAGGCTTAATTTCTGTCAAAACAGAGCCTACCGAAATTACCTCCATCCATTCCTGGTGCTCAACTTGCCTCATCATCCGAGAGCCACCCTGTGGAGTTGGGAGGGTCCCCAGGTGGGAGTGTGGAAAAGCAGGAGAGAAGCAGCATTTCAAAGGCTTTTCCTCTCTCCAGCCTACCTGGGACCAGCTGTGAAAGCCAAAACTAAAGCCCAGGATGAGATAATGCTGCCACCCTGACCCAGTCACCCCTGACTCAGCACCTGCACCTAGGTAGGTATTTTGCCAGCTAGCTGTCCCTTCAGCACAGAGTGAGGAAGGAACCACCCTGTCTCCCTCCTGGCACCTCTGGCCCTCTCCTGCACCCAAAGGGGTTTTGCAGATGTGACCCTCGAGGGAATCCTGGGACCCACGGGAGGCTGGTGTTTCCAGAGCACAATATTATAAAAATCCTCCTTGTACAGTGCCTCTCAGTAGATCTTTTGGAATTTACAAGATAAATACTGGTAATTTGATTCTTATCTTCTTCAAATCCAATTCTAAGGCAATTCTGTGTAAAGGACACTAATTATAGCCTAAGGGGAAAGAAAAGGTAACCCATCAGTGAGAATACACTGGAAACGTTTAAAGGGGTACAGGGTGCTGAAAAGTCAAATAGATTTCAAATTTGCTCTTGCAAGAAGAATAATTTGTTGGGTGAAAATGATTCTCAGCACTGTTCCCACTCTCTAGCTGGTCATTCCAGTGGGCAGCTCAGTGCTGTGCTAGAAGTTCTGGCAGCCAGGGCTTCATCCAGCTTACTCCACAGATCCTTTCAAGGATGCCTGGCCACTCCAGCAGCACAGAGACAGCCCCATCCTTGTGACTAGACAGCCGTGGTGCTTTTCACCCTCATTTCCCTGGCATTATTTACTAACAAAAAGGCAAAGTTTATACACACAGGGGAATGTGACCAGCAACAGACAGCAAAGGTGACAAAACCATCGCTCTTTAGCTCAAATATTATGTGTTTTCCAACACAGACCTAAACATGGGATATTCTGGCTCCAAAACACCTCCAGAGGCCAGGAGTCCCTGCATGCTCCAGCCACCCTGTGGCATCCTGTGTGCTGATGAAGAGCATCCTGAGAAGGAGGACGGTGGGAGAGTGCACTGGCCATTGCCACATGACACAGCCCCAGTATTACAGCACCTATAAAATAATAAAACCCCAGTGCTGGGATGTGGAGCCAGGATGTGGCAGAAGACGACGCAGGAAGAATCAAAGGGAATTTGGCAATCCAAAAGGAGTCTTGTTTAATGAGCACTGCCATGGGCTGTTGCTCCACAGGCATTAACATCCATCGTCACCGTCCCTCCGAAGACCCTTTAACATGGTGACACTCACAGCTAACTCATGTCTGACTCTGCCAGCCAGGGCAGGCACCACACGAGAGGTGACCAGAGGTAATTGAAAATACACGCGGCGCAGACCGGAACAGAAGAGCTGCCTCAGCAGCGACCCTCGGCACAACAGGTGACAGCCATGGCACCTGGAGGACGACCAGCACATGATAAATCAGCACTTTGCTGAGGCATCACATCAGGCTGGCCGGGGGCACGTGGAGCAGCAGAGCCACAGCCCCTGGAGCAGCCCAGCTCTGGGGCATGGCAGCACTGTATGTGATGGCGATGGAAGGTCCCTTCCCCGACACACAGATCACTGGCAGGAAGCTTGCCATACAGGGCCGTTTTGTTCACTTAGCAACAAAGGTGCTAATTAGGGAGAGAGCTGCTCTCCACCTCCAGTTGGAGAGGATGCGGCGCAGCTGCCTGTGCTGGCAGGGGCCAAGCCCGTGGTGCTTGGACATCACAGTGGACCCTGTCACGCAGTGCTGGCGCTGTGGGATAAGGAGGAAAGCATCCCGAGTGCCATCCCATCTCTGTGACCTCCTGCTCAGCCCCCCCAAGCACCAGGGTCTCCTATTTTAGCATCCTCTTCCCATCTTCTGGCTGAGCACAGCTGGATGGGTCCCTCTCCCAGTGCAAGGTCCAGTGTGAGCTCTCCTCCCAGTGATGCCCACCCACCTCTTCAACACACAACCCACCAGAGCCCTCTGCTCCCCCCACCCACGTGCTGGCTGGTCACGGCCCCCACTCCAGGGCAGCCCACTGCAGCTCCCACACTGCTAAATAATGCATTGAGCATCATCCAGCACTCACTGCCACGAGGGAAGGGTGACAAACATTTCTGCACTGCTCTAAGGTATGTTTGGTTGGATGCTGAGGGAACAGCTGCCTCCAGCTAAAGGGTCAGAGAGGCCAGAAATCAATACAAGCGCTTGCCACTGCATCCCAAGATCCCAGTGCTCCCCACAGCTCCGTGGGCAGGGCTGGGCTCGGGGCATCCCCATCAGCCCCAGTGCTGTCCCCATCTCGGGTACTGCTGACTCAGCACCCTGGGAGCTGCTGGTGGCCTGGTTCCCACCACAGCACCCGTGTCACACAGCCCTGCCCTACATGCAGTCTTCCCCACGGCCCCCAGAAACGCAAAGCCCAAATTCCCCCCCAAAAACCCAAACCAAAGGCTGCCCTTCAACCAAGGTGACAGCGAACAGAAAGACGGGGGAAGGCACGGCAAAGCCAGGATGGGATTTCCCCATCCCTCACCCAAAAGCATGGGGAGACAGAGATCTGGGAAGCAAAAACCAATTGCTTTTCACTTTTTTTTCCATTGTAAAGTTTTTCATCTAAGTTAAAATGTTACTAAGATGATTCTGGCTGGAGGAAAGTGGGTTTTCTGCCAGTTTCATAGCACACCACTGGTTCCCACCAAGGCAAGCCACATGCAAGAGAGGCATGAGCCAGTCACCCAGCACCCCAGGGAGGCAGAGCAGCACTGTGGGGTCCCTCCACAGCCCCCCAAAGGCAAGGGCAGCACAGGCAGAGCTGCCCAAAGAGGCTTTGCATGCAACAGGCACCTCTGGTCACTGCTCTTATTCGCAGAAGCACCCTGCCCTGTGCTTGGCACTCAGGATCTTTTCTACGAACAGGGGGGGAGGTAAAAAGAGAAGAGGAAATCACCGCGTTCTTGGTAAAAATAGCAGAACAGTCTGGAGGGAGGGAGGCACAGAGGGAAGGTTTCGGTTCTGAGCACTGAGTTGTTTCACAGAAAGGGGCCCTGGTGCACGAGCCAGCCGTGCCCTGCCACTCTCCGGCCATCCCACGCCATGTGCCGCTGGCAGAGGGGACCCACCCCAGTGCCATAATGCATGTGGCACCACAGCCTGCAGCCCAGCTGACCACAGCACGGTGTGAGGAGGGTGGTGTGCCACGGTGCAGGTGGAGGGGGGCTGGCGAGGGGCTGGCGATGCGTGGGCGCTGCACAATGCCGGTGCCTTATCTCGCCCACGCAAAGGCCGTCTGTGTGCTCTGCACAGCCGGCTGCGACCGCAGCCCGTGCCCAGCTGAGATAAGATACCCGTCAGCAGCGCTGCCTGCGCCAGCACCCGGATCCGCACGGCCTGGGAGACATTGCAGGGTCTCTCTGCTCCGAGCATCCCCTCTGCACGTCCCCTCGCTGCTTCCCCTCATCGGGGAGCCCTTTTCTGTACCTATTCGCACATCCCTTTCCACACCTGTGATCATAGAATGGCTCGGGTTGCAGGCGACATTAAAAATCATCTCATTCCAACTCCCTGCCATGGGCAGGGACACCTTCCACTGGACCAGGTTGCTCCAAGACCTGTGCAAACTGGCCTTGAACACTTCCAGGGATGGGGCAGCCACAGCTTTTCTTCCACTGTTCTAGTGCCTCATCACCCTCACAGGGAAGAGTGATGCCTGAGCTCGCAGCTGTCCCTGCTCCTGCAAAACAGCAAAGCTGTGAGAAGCCAACAGAACAGCCAAAGACATGCAGTGAAACCTGGAAAGCAAGGGGCCATCCCCAAAGCCTCATGCTGCCATGCACATGTGCTTCCAAGAAGGTTTTGGTTGGGTTTTTTTAGGTATGTAGCCTGTGCTGCGGTGAAACTGAATTTCTTGGAGTTGTAGCCTTCCCAGGTTTACTCTGTGCATGCCAAAATTAGTACAACCTGTCCCTAAATACCATAATAAAAACCACGTAGTAAGCGCTTTGCCTTTATGTCAGCACTGGTTTCAAGGAGGATGAATCATACTTCCTCCTTAGTGCTCCTTTCTAATACGATTTACTATAAATAATGCGTGGAGAAAAGAACAAGGGAAAGCGACAAGGGCAAAGCATGTGGAGCCTAGTACTATCCCCAAATTTGGTGGCAAGAGGATAAAAGTAATTCCAACAGCTGTGATGGAGCGGCAAACAGCATGTGGGTGGAAACTGGTGCAGAAATCAGAGAATACCCTGAGTTGGAAGGAACCTACAAGAATCATTAAAGTCCAACTCCTGGCCCTGTACACGACAGCCCCAAGAAGCCCAGCACATGCCTGAGAGCACTGACCAAATGCTCCTTGACCTCTGGCAGGCTTGGTGTTTGGGAAGCACCAAGCTTGGGAAAGATGCCCGAGAGCACTGAGTCCAACTGTTCCCCCAGCACTGCCAAACCCACCACTAAAATGCGTCCCCAAGTGCCACCTCTGCATGTCTTTTGAAGCCTTCCACCAGCAATGGAACTGGCCTGGTGCTGGGGGCTGTGGGATTTTTCGAGTTTCTCTTTGGTTTTCTGCTCAGTCGGTGTTTCCCTTCTTTATAGGTCACCAAGGTGAAAGCAGGCGCCTTTCTCCCCACCACAAGCTGCACTTGCAGACGGATGGAGGTGTATTTTTTTCAAGAAAAGGGGGTGCTCAGGTCCCTTCAGCAGCAGCACGCAAGGCAAGCACCGCAGCATCGCCCGCGCCGGCAATCCAGCGTGCTCACCCAGCACTCCAACGCTGCAGCGAGGCAGCCGCTCCTCGAGCAGCACTGAAACAGAGCACGGGGTTATCAGCCCGGCTGATACACGCCGATAACCAGCCCATCTCCCGCGCTGACACCGGTAACAAAGCAGGGTGTTTAATGCTGATTTATGGCGGGCGGGCGGGCGGCTCTAGCCGGGCTCCGCGCGCCTTGCAGCGCTCGTGCCTACGTGGAGAAGCGTTTCCTCAATTGCACACTGCCGGCTTGTTTGCTAAACAACGCGCCAATAAAACAGCAATGAGACGGTGAAGGCCGATGGAAACCTGAACCAGCACAGCAGGGCACGTATCCAACCATAATCTACTTAAAATCAGTTAAGAACACTACAGCGAAAATGATCCGGGCGGCCCTGGCCCCTGGCCAGAGCGTGAGCCTGGGCTGCAAAGGCTCGTTCCTGCAACCCCAGTTCCAGGGAGATGCTCTCTCCTGCAGGTGCAGAGAGACTGAGGCAGCACAAGCTTTTTCCCAAAAGAGAAATCCACCTTCTTTGTGAATCAGGTGGTCCAACAGCACTTGTAGCCTCCCAAAGGTACCTGCCGCCCTCCCATCAGCACAGAAGTTACCCAAAGCACTGCCAGGGCAAACCAGCGTGTTCCAAACCGAAACCAAGTGGTTCAGGCACGCCTCAGCCTGGATAAAGATTATCCAGAACAGATACGCAGGTGATGCACCTGAATGCCCCACAACAGGTCTGGGCAACTGGGCTTGAGCCTGGGAACAAGAGCAGATGTCATGACAGCACTGGGAGCTCATCAGCCCACATTAAAAGGTGTCTGGCCACACGCAGACTCCCCTGCTGTGTCTGCATTTATTCCAAAGGATGCACAAACCTTTCCCTGTTGCTCGTGTTATATGAATCCATCCTGTCTGAAATTCCCTATATGCCACGCTCCCTGTTTCAGCTGGTACCTGTCACATCACCAATCCCTACCAGGGCCGGGGCACACGCCAAGCTCTGCCCAGGTTCCTGGCAGCAGAGCGGGATGCAGATCCCTCCTGGTGAAGGAGGGAACGATGTCCCATGAAGGGCTGATCCCACCATAAAGTGCTGAGCCGGGCCAGGGGGGAAGAACCCCTTGCCGGCAGAGTGACACAAGCCAGGACTGCCGGGAGAGAAGGAATGAATGGAATAGGCTAATTTACACAGGAAGTGAGCACTTACCAGACCCTTCATCCCAACACACAAAACCCTCTGCCATATCTGGAAGCAATTACACCCAGTTAACATGATCTGCCTGCCACTAAAATTAACTGCAAACAGAAATATTTTTCACTTTTGCAACAGGAGATGCCATGGCCCCGTGTTTGGCTGCCGGGAAATATTTAGTAATTACTCATTTAAAGCCTCTCTTGAAGCTGTCAAGGGGTGGGGAGGGGGAGAGTAAAAGAAAAATCTTGCTAATTGCAGGCAAAAAGGAAAATGCAGATCATTTTACTCTATCCAAGGAAAACAGATTCACGCATCGAGGTAACTAAAGAGCCAACATTCTGTAGAAGTGGGGAAAGCTGTGGGAATGCTCTGTCACCTACAGCCTGGGCTGCTCTGCACCACTCCTGTGCTCCACAGGGAAAGGAGGAAAGCGTGGACAGCATCATCCCGGAACCAGCACAAGCTCTCTGAGGGGCCCTCTGCACAGCCAAAAGGACATTTTATCCAACATCATTCTGCAAGGTGTAACGAGGACTGAAATGGTTCTGCAAACCTCTCCGAGCTGCTGCAGCGACAGCCAGCTCTGGGGAGAAGCCACCCAAGAATCCTGAGTGGGGCAGGTGAAAACAAACAAACAAATAAATACAAATAGGTGTTTTCTGGTGGGAACCTCAGAGCTTTGC
The DNA here is from genome assembly GCA_035221455.1 of Xenops minutus. Taxonomy (NCBI): domain Eukaryota; kingdom Metazoa; phylum Chordata; class Aves; order Passeriformes; family Furnariidae; genus Xenops; species Xenops minutus. The sequence goes on along the minus strand of JAWWEE010000062.1, from coordinate 6,758,610 downwards.
TTTCAAATGCAGCACATGATGCGGAATAATGGAAGGAATAACATGGAAGCCGAAGGGGGTTTTTCCCCCTCCGTGCTCGGAGCTGAGTATGGAAACGGTTAAGTCCCCCACTGAATAAATCAAAAGTTCAAGGCTGCAACATACCACGCCGTATCCCCCCTCTGCCCATGACAAGAACCAGAGAGCCCCCGAAATCCCAAGCATCCTGCGCGGGGTCTCGGCCGGCGCTCACAGGTTACACGCTCGGGGTCAGCGCCGTGGACCTTAGCTGCAACATTCATTTCCTGAGCGGGGCACGTCTCCCTGCCCATAAAGCTAATAAGAGCTTCCTCGCCCGGCTGCCCCGCGCCACGGCCCGGCAGCAGGGAACGCTGGTTTCCATTAGCCCCTTATGATGCCAGGTGCTGCTAATAAGGCCCATCAGCAAGAAACAAGAGCTGCCAGGTCGTCCTCGGACTCTGGAAGTAATCACGGGCAGAGTTTGGGGGGCTGCTGCCTTGGTTTTTCCTTCCCTCCCCCACCTTGCTTTCCATTTTTCCTCCATTCTTTAAAGTTTTTGACTGCAGCGGAACATAAATTGCCCAATGCTTAAAACAAAATAAAAAACAACTACTGTATCTGGCTACCAAAATTAACACTAATAACATCTCACAAAGCACTTGGGATCCGATTTATCACGTTTATTGCTTTAATGGTACACTGCATCTGTTTCTCACTGTGACATGCCAAGCAGTGCCAACGTGCCTAATGGCATTAGCAGTACAATGCTCAGCTAATCCAGGCAGAGGCAGAGGAGGTGAGGCTGGCAGAGGAAGAGCCAAAGGTTGGATCCCCATGGGAAACTGTGGTTTTCCTGAGCAGGAGCATTTCGGACTGGTGGGAGCATCGGTGCCTGGCCCAGCACACTGGTGCTGCTGGTAGCACACAGATTGATCTGCTGTTTTTCTGTCCTTCAGTGGGAAAGGAGGCCACAGGTATGGAGTTTGGGGCACAGTGGCTGGCTGGCAGCAGAGCAATCTTCCTTATTCCTGTGCTTAACATCATCTACTGGAGCACACATGCCTTTAGCTGACAGCTCAGCCGTGGGACCCCAAAATGCAGAACAGACCTCAGAGTTGCAGTGGATGCTTTCCCTGATGTGTAGCCCCTCATATGACAATGAGGACAGGCACCTTCCACCCAAACTCACCCCATGGGGAGCATTCACCCCTCCGCTGGCCTCCACGGGCCTCATGACACCATCACCACGAAGCACTTTCATTTTCCAGCCCAGCATCTCCATCTTGCACCATCTTGCACACGTGGCGAGCGCTGCCAGCAGCCACATCACCGTGGCCAGTGAATTCCCAGGCAGGTTGGGATGCTGGGCTATGACACAAATGAATTGTATGGAATCACATCCCTACCTGTAGCCTTTCCAGTCACTACCGCTTTATAAAAGACATGGTTTAATTTTTTTAAAGCTTTAAGATATTTAACTTCCCAATGACAAATCATGCCAGGCTCTTCTGGCAGCTTGGCATGGCTCTCACCTCACAGCTTGGAGGTTTTTCTTCACAAAACAACCCCAAAAAGGGCCGCTGAACTATGGCTTTTTTGTCTGCAATTAGAAGCGACGATCGATACTAACATTAGATTAAGTTTGAACTTTGCTGAACCCAGAAGGAAATCTTTTATAAAAAAAATTAAAGACTCGCTGACTCAATCTACACTCAATTAGTCAAAATCATAAGCTTGGTAAAGGAGAAAAAAATGGATCATGCAGCAGCTGGCAGGTTCAGGGACCCAAAAAACCTGACCAGAGGCAGCACTGAGGTTTGTGGCCACTCGGCCAGCAAAAGGTCAGAGCTCAATACTCCTGGGTATGACACAGATGATGCTGCCACGAGGCCGAGGAGCTGTGCATGGGGCCAGGGCAGATGACTGTCCCTTGGGCACTGTCTGTCACCCAGGGCCAGTGGCCCTCCTGTGCTTGCCAGGCCAGGCCAACCCTTTGCTCTCCCTTTCCCGCACGTGCTTCCCGTTCTAATGAAGACAGGAACAGCACTCAGAAGGCTCTGAGACTGTAAACATATATATTTACACTTCTATAGGCATGTGTGTGTGTAAACAAACAGCCCCACCATATGCATGGGCTGCCTGTGCACTGTAAACAGGCTCAGCACACGCTGGCTCACGGAGCTCCCTGCGGAAAGAGCGGCGTCGGCGCTGGGTGGCTTTGGGCTCTGTCACCTGCTGGGGCTCAGCACGTGGGAGCTGTCACGCCAGGCAGTCAAGCACCCCACAGAACAGCAGGGTACCCCCTCCCCATGAGCTGCCCCCACTCCCCAGCTCACCACAGCTGGGAACGGCACTGCTTGGGCACCTCCACCCTCACATCAGGGTCGGAAAGCAAAACCACAGCAGCGAGCGTGTGGCAGAAAGAGGTCAGCAGAAGCCAACAAGTGACACCCCAGTGCCCCCAGCACATCCTGCACCCACCATTCTCAGGGAGGTGGTGTCCACACCCGGGCATGGGGCACGGATCTCCCAGACCCCCTCTCCACTAGGCAGTGGAGCGAAGAGGAGCCCACAGCCAGCACGGTGCAGCTGCCACCAGAGCTGCTCCAGCAGAGCTGCAGATCCCAATCCAGCGCAGATGCTGTTTAACAGCTCCATGAATACAATAGGACCCCACAAATCCTCCCCCAGTGGTAATTCTCACAACATATTAGAAAGCAAACACTATAAAAAAGCCACATGAGACCCTATCTACACACAAACCGCTCAGGATTTAGACTTTGGGGGGTGGGGGGTGAGTTCATTGGACTGTTGCCCAATGCCTTTCAACATGGACGGTCTTACAGATCAGTTTAAACACGGCTCAGAGGATTTGGCTCACCCTGCAAAGTTTGCCAGTGCCAGGTAATCGGTCTGAAAGCAAGAAAAGGGAAACAGAGTTTGGCAGTGGCTTCAGCGACTGCCTTCAAGGTTCCGCTGGCAGGGGCCGGTGCTGAGCTCTGTGCTCCGGGCAGACCCCAAGCCCCTTGGAGCACGGCGTGTGCCCAGCCCTCCGATAAGGATCACGAATAAGTGAAAACCAAGCTACGCTGCAGCCACGGCTGTCAAAACAAGCCGAGCCCGAGCAGGCGCTGTGAAATAGGGGCTGCCGTGCTGGACAGCTGGGTCACTCTCCCCCATCTCTGGGCTGTGCAGGGAAGGATCTGGCTGCGCAGCCTTCCCTCCCTCCTTCCCTCCGGACACATCCACAGCCGGCCACAGGAGCCTCCGGGCAGCCTAGCATCGCCCTCTCCTGCGGCATCACCCCCTGGGCTTGGACGGGGAAAGGGAGAGGCTGGAGACGGTGGCAGAACGGCACGTTAAAATTCTCCCTGAGCCCTCACTGCAGCTCTGCCGGTGACGTTCGGTCTGCATCACCGCACGGCCGAGGCGGCTCCGGGCACGTAACCAGCGCCAGCCACAGCTCTCCCGCTTGCGAGAGAGAGGGGGAACAAAGCCCAAAGCGAGCGTGCACCCCACAGGGAGCCGGGGATCCTCGGCAGGGTCCGTGCGGCAGAGCGAGGGGCGATGCTGCCAGCGCAGACCCGTGCGGGGCTCAGTGAGGATGCCGGCACCGCATCTGCCGCCCCGCACCGGGAGCGTTCTCGGGGCTGAAACGTGCGGGGAAGCCGCTGCTCCGGCACCCCGGAGTCATCATCCCGGCACCGGCTCAGCATCCCGGCACCGGCTCAGCATCCCGGCACCGGCTCAGCATCCCGCATCCCTTGCGGGCGGCATCGGACCCCCCCGCCGGAGGCGCCTGCCGGCTCGGCCACCAGCCCCGGAGCGCCTTGTGTGCATCAGGACTAATTAACCTGTTGATTCATTAAAAAATCTGACAGGGTGCACAGCCTCCGGAGGCTGGGATAAGCTCCGGCACCCGCGCCGGTGCTGCCTTTCCCCACGCAGGACGCTTGCTGTCCTACCGTGGGGCTGCAGCCACGCTGGGGGCCAGCACGGTGCCCGCCCGAGCACGTCCAGAGCCGTGGGATTTGACCGGCCATGCCGATTTCGGCGTGGCAATTGACGTGGCCCCACTGCCCAGCCAAAATCAGGGAACGAGCTCCGGCTCCCGCACCGCGAGCAGGAGGCGGTAAAAGCAGCAGAGCCCCGAACTCACGTGTCGGTAACCACGACCGCGCTCCCAGCCCTGCAGCAGGTCCCCAGGGTGCAGGGTTGAGAGTGAGCACACAGATCCCCTCCATCCTGAGTGGGGGAGCCCCAAAACTGCGTCCACAGTCGCTGGAGGTTCAGTCCCGCACCCATCCCCGCAGGGACAGAGCCGCGGCTCTGCGGCAGCCCGAGCCCTCAGTGCTCGCACCGGCATCACCCAGACTGACCCCCGCGCCACTTTGTGCAAAGTGCAAATGTTTTATAAACCGGGAAGCCGAGCTGCACAAAACCCCCCGGGCTGGCAAGTCACTACACACCACAAGCCCGAGTGCCACCGCTGCGCTGCCTGCGCTGGTGTGCCCAGGAGCTGGCACAGGAGGGACCAGCTCTCAGCAGAGGGTGGACGAGAGCTGCTTGACCCCACAGCATCCCTCTGAATGCAGATCCCTAAACTCCAAGGGTGGCAACTGTGAGCAACTTGGCTCATGCCCCGGGGAAACTGATGGAGGTCTGTGCTAGTGGGAAACACCGACGGCCCCATCCCCATCTAGGCTGTCCTCCTCACCAGCACTCACTGGAAGGAACCTTCTGGCACAGTTGCCAGATCTGTGGGAGCTGCAAGAGCCATCCCTCTGAGCGCACTACTCCAACAGCCTAGTTTTGGGGTACACGGCAGAAACTTTGCACCAGCACACACAGAACGCCCAGCCAGAAACCAAAACCTTCTGGGCGAGATCCCGGCTGCCTGGTGCAGCATGCCACAGCACGGCCTCGGCACTCACCTGTGCTGCTCCAGGGTCTCGTTGTCTGGCAGCTCTGCCCCGCACACGCTGCACTGCTCGCCCAGGGCTCTGCTCTCCGTCTTCATGCCAGCTGCCAGCTCCCCCAGCTTGCTGAACAGCTCCCGCTGGATGAAGCCCTGGGGCAGCAGCCCCCCATAGGCACTGAAGTCCATGGAGACAGCCAGGGCCGGCTGCACATGCAGGGCGGATGCCACAGCGGGCGGCACGCCGAGCACCGGCTCAGTCTTGTGGTTCGGCAGCAGCGAGTAGATGCCCAGGGGCTTCTCACCTGGGGCGGCAGCAGATGGCTCTGGCCCCAGCGGCAGCCCCTGGCCAGGTTCAGGAGGTGGCTCAGCACCCTCCTCGCGGGCATAGTGCAGTTCACGGGCGCTGGTGATGACACTGCTGCGGGTCGGCGTGCCAGGCCCTTCCTTGCCCTTCTCATCAGGCTTCTCCCCACCAGAGGCACCAGGCTCGGCTGTCCGAGGGCTGTCATGGCTGGAGGCCTCGTCCACCTGCATCGCTTCGGTCTTGACCTCGGCAAGGCTGGGCGGGCGGCGGGCGGTGGCGGGGCGTGAATCCTCGGGGGCACTGGGTGGCAGGGCGCCCTGCAGCAGTGACTGCCCAATGGTCATCAAGCTGTCCACTGCTGCCTTGGTGGGGCTCATGGCAGAGAGGGAGCAGTAGGACACGGAGGCAGAAGGGCTCTGCTCTGCCGTGGCTGCTGGCAGGCTCTGGCCAGTGACACCAGCATAGCCACCCTCCTCGCCAGTGGGTTTGGAGATGAAGAGGCCCTTGATGTACCTCGACTTCCTCTCCTCCTCTTCTTCGGTGGTGGTGGCGGCACCTCCATCGGCCATGGCGACCTCAGCGTCGTTGTCCTCAGAGGCCTGGATGGTCTCCAGGATCTTCAGGCACTGCTCCTCCAGGTATTCGATTTCCAAGATCTCGGCAGCATAGAGCAGGTCATCCAGGTCCTCGACCTTGGCCTGCAGGGTAGCTGTGTACGCATACTCCAGGATCTGCTGGAACGTCTTTGGCGAGAGGAAGTCCAGGGTGTAGTGCTGGCTGTTGCGGTGGAAGAGGATCTCGAACATCTTGCTGGTGCAGGCCAGCACGGTCCGGTGCGCGTGGAACTCCTGGCTGTCCACCATGATGACCACGTCGCACAGCGTCCCCGCCAGGCGCATCTGGTTGGCTTTGTGCAGCAGCCCGGTGGGGTGGCAGGGGTTCTGCAGCTGGATCAGCCCCATCTTAGTCAGATCCATGGCGCGCCCCAGGCTCGCGCATCAGGGTGTCTCGCCGTCGCTCAAATCTGGGACCAGCTTTGTGTGCCGACTATCTGCGAAAACAAAAGGCGGAGGGGGAGAGGAGCGGAGTGGAGCGGGAAGGGGGAGCGGCGAGGGAAGCGGGGAAGGAGAGAAAAGGGGAAAAAAGAGAGAAAGGGGGGAAAAAAGAGAGAAAGGGGGGAAAAAGAGAAAAGCCGGTGGGGGGAGAAGGGAGAGTAAAAGGGAGCAGGGAGCAGGGGGGAGCAGGGAGCAGCAGGGGGGAGAAGGGAAGTTAGCCCGCAGCCCGGCAGCGACTCGCCCGAAACTTTCTACGCTGCTCGGCGGATCCGCGGCCGCCGGAGCCGCGTCCCCCGCCGCCGCCCGGGGAAGGGAAGGGAAGAAGGGAGGGAAAAGACGGGAAGGAGCGCATCCCCCGCCGCCTCCCGGCTCCCGCTCCGGCCGCCCCGTCCTGCCAGCAGCGCGGCCCCATCAGGTGCGCGGCGAAGCGGCAGAGCCCGGGCGGTGGGAGCGGGGCAAACCGGGGTGCGGGGGGGGTCCCTGTGCGGGGTGCGGGGGCGAGGCGGGGGGGTCCCGGTGCCGCCGCCCCCTCCGTCTCCCCCGCACTCACGGCGGCCGGCGGCTGCTCCCGCAGTTCGCACTGCCCGCTCTCATCGCCGCCGCCGCCGCTCGCCGCGCCGCGCAGCAAATCACGGCGGCGCCGGCCCACGGGCCGCCCCGCGCCCGCGTCAGGCCGCCCCCACCCTCCCATCCACCCACCCACCCACCCATCCACCGCCCCGCAACACCCCCCCGTCCCCACCCCGAGCCGCGCCGCGCTGAGTGCGGGCGCCCCCGCCCGGCCCCCGCCCCGCCCCGCGCAGCCCCGCACCTTGCGGGCAGCGGGAGCGGCTGGACAGCGCTGCCGACAACAAACATGGAGGAGCCGGAGGCGGCTGCGGGAGCCCCGGCACCCGGAAGGGCCCGGGAGGCAGCGGGAGAGGCGGCGGGGAGCGCACCGGGCAGGGGCACCGGGGAGCGCACCGGGGATCGCACCGGGGATCATACCGGGGATCATACCGGGGATCGCACTGGGGAGCGCACCGGGCAGGGACACCAGGGATCACACCGGGGATCGCACTAGGGAGCGCACCGGGGATCACACCGGGGAACGCACTGGGGAGCGCACCGGGGATCGCACTAGGGAGCGCACCGGGGATCACACCGGGGATCGCACTGGGGAGCGCACCGGGCAGGGCCACAGGGGCTCACACCGGGGATCATACAGGGGAGCGCACAGGGG
>JAWWEE010000062.1:6726584-6751008 GCA_035221455.1 Xenops minutus | reverse complement strand
CGGGATCGCACAGGCGAGAGGCACCGAGAATAGCACTGGGGAGCGCACCGGGCAGGGGCATCGGGGATCACACAGGGGAGAGGCACCGGGGAATGCACCGGGGAGAGCACTGGGCAAGGGGCACCAGGAATCACACCAGGGATCGCACCGGGGAGCGCACTGGAGATCGCACAGGGGAAGAGGCACCAGGAATAGCACTGGGCAGGGACACCAGGGATCGCAGCAGGGATCGTACCGGGCAGGGGCACCGGGGATCGCACCGGGGAGCAACACCGGGGATTGCACTGGGGATCACAGTGGGGATCACACAGGGGATCGCACCGGGTGGCCCCGGCTGCCCTCCAAGCAGGGCTGTGCCCCCTGCACTGCCCACCACACACAAAGCCGACCCACCACCCTCCTGGTCCCCCCGGGGGAGGAGAGGGTATAAACCAAGCTCTGAGCACAGTTCGGGACCTGCTGGTGGGTTCCTGTCGGGGTGTGACATGGTGTGACACTGAGCACGTGTGGCTCTGGCGAAGCTGGTTTCCCTACTGATGAAGTGCCGACCCTGCACTGGCACTGCGTCTGTGTAGGGATGTGGTGGGTGTCCATGCCCCAGGACGGGTCGTGGTGGTCTGTGTGATGGTGGCTTCGGGAAGGGAGGGAAACACAGCAGGGAGACACCGGCAGCACCGTGATTCCAACACCAACAGCACAAGGCAGTGGCCACGAGCCAAGGGAGCTGCGCCCCGAGCATCCTCGACTGGGGGCATGCACGTGCCCTGGCTCCTTGGTGGTACACCCAGAGACCTGTGCCATCCTTGGTGGCAGCCACATCAGAGCTCTCCTTCCTTCCCTCCCTCCCCACACCACCCATGGCACACCACAGCCAGCGCAGGGCCCGGCGTCGTCAGCTAAAACAACAAACACGGACGGCATTAGTACAAAGATACCCTTGGGGTAAAGCAGCGCAAATGTAATCTAAGGAGAACGTTATGGGGAAGTGTGTTTATAATTATAATGGGATTTAATGTACTTTGGGACCAGATGATAGCAGTCATTTAACGAGAACAGCCTAATAACGGAGGCCTCACGATGCACGGCGGCGCTGCGTGGGTTATTAGACCTGTATGGCAACACCACTCTTGTCATACTATAGTTAAGGGTAAGGCATCAGCTACCCCCATTTTTTCGGGGGTTATAACTCTGCTGTTGTAATTGGCAGAGAGTGAGGATGCAGAGCCAGTGTGCCTGCAGGATGGGGTTTTTAATTGCCTCAGACTGCTCGAGTTCCTCCCCCTCCCAGACTTTAAAATCCAAACAGCTGAGAGGGGGAAATAGTGAGACGCTGTGGTTTCAGGTGTTTGTTTACCCTCCTCTAACCTTTAAAAGGCTTGATTTCAGGACTGAAATTTTGCAAGCGGGTAGGTGTACGTTTTTAGTGTAGCTCACATGAAATTAAGCTGCGTGAGTCCCATTAGCAATAATGGAAATCCCATGGCTAAATTCCCAGGCAGCATCCTGAAAATTAACCCCCCAGTCCTTCCTGTCAAGTGGCGCGTTGCACTTATTGTTGCTCCTCTAATACATACAGTTAAAGCTAGTGAATTGTTTAAGAGACCTACTTCCCATGGCCGCCTCCCCCCAGAGGCACTGACTGGCCTGGTGACCCCAAGCAGTGCCCTGGCAGTGGGTGCCCAAATCCCTCCCAACACCCAGAGTGTCAGCATTACGGGCAGAGAGTGCCAGTGCCTTTGGGGACCTCCCTGGACACTGGAGGGGTTGCACGGGAAGGTGTTCTTGCTTCCAGAGGCAAGGCAAGATGACGCACTGGTTAAACAACTCTGGCAAGAGCTTCTTTCCCCTTGACCCATCTTTCCTCCCAAACTCTTTTGGTCCCCCGCACCCTATGCACACACAGAGCTGAGAGATGTTTTCCTGGAAGGAGGCAGAGTGACCATAAGGCACATTAAGAGGGGAAAAAACCCAAGCCTCTTGCCTGTGATCTCGAGCCCTCCCCTTCCCCAGAAATCCCCCCATGTGCTGTGTGGGGAAAACACTACAGAAACACCAGCTGCTCCTTATGGAGCCTTGACTGAGGCGCCTATCACCTTGCACACATCAGGTGCCTTGGTCTGGAAGGCAAGGACTGATCTGGACACATCCACCAGCCTAAGAGGAGAAGCAGAAGTACTGCTTGCCTTAGTACCTTGAGAAAGGAAAAAAACCCATTTCCAGGATTAGATGTTGGAGCAGCAGCAGGCTGCCAGCCCCGTGACCTCAGGGCAGGAGCAAGCCTGCAGGGCAGGGGGCAGCTATGGGGCTGCCTAGCACCTGCAGCCCCCAGGTGAGGCCCATGGAGATGCTTGGGAAGCCACAGCCATGGGCTTCAGGGTTATTTCCCCATGCCCTGGCATGGGAGTCAATTCCTTGTTGCTCCCTCCTGCTACCTTCCATTTCCCTCCCATCTCTCCCCATCAGTTTCCAATTTATTTACTTTTCTGTTCTTAATCCCCACCTTGTAGTGTAACGTGTTTATTAGAAAGGCACCAGCAGCTAAATGAAGCCAAGCTGGGCTCCGTGTTAAGTAGCAGTCACGCCCAAGTGCCTCTCCATGTGCCATTACTCCGAGTGATTGAGGCAATTTCTTCCTCCGCCACGAGTTTCACTTGTAAATCTCTCAACCAGATACGGGGCAATGATGTGCTGCCTGGTGCGATTATTATTAACCTCCAGCATTAAACCCCTGAGTCGGTGGTTCCTCGGGAAGGGCTTTCCATGTGAGGAACAGGTGGGTCATGGACATCCTTCCCAGGAAGCCAAGGGATCCTTTCAAATCCACTTCTAGCCCCCAGCCCATTAGTTACTTTGGAAAGGGAGACACAAACATTGACTCTACCAGTGGAAATACCCTGGCCAGCAGCACCAGGCCTGTTGGAAGGGAAACTCCACAGAGTATGGATCAGGCAAAGCAGCAACCTGTCAGTCTCACCCACCCTGTGTGAATGGGAAGGGAGGAGGAGCAGCTCCTCTCCATCATCCCCAAAACAGCTGCTCCTACCCCTCTCCTCAGGCAAAAGCCCTTTTCCATCACCCACACTCTTCTGGTGCCATCAGACCACTTTTCACCCCAGAAAGGGATGCAAGGACATGGCTTCCACTTCTTCAGCCTACTGGGCCCTGACTTTGATTGCCCCCCTCAGCTCTGCCTCCTGGACTGTTCTCCCTACTGCTGCAGAGAACCAGCTGTGCACAGGGCAGGGGACAACACATTCTGATGCTGCTATGTGCACATTTTCCTAGGAATAGTTGTGTTTCACTTTTGGTGTGTTTGGAGTATTCCAGTACTCTGCTTTTTCCACCCTTGCCAGTGCAGAGCTGAATTACAGAACACTGGAGCAAGGATGCTGCGCAAAATAAGATCTGCTTAAACTTCAATCACAAATCCATGACTTTCAAAGACTGATCTTTGATCTCTCCCCAAGACGCCGAGGGAAGTTCACAGCTCCTGAGCCCACATGTGTGTGCTCCCCAGAGCAGGATTTCTCCGGGTGTCTTTGCTTTGCTGGGAGCCGGGGCTGAGCGCGCCGCTCTGCTTTGGCGCACGGCAAGCTGACAGCTTATGAAAAGATGATTAAATGTGTTAGACTTTACTTAAAAAGAAAAAAAAAGCCTAAATGCACAAAGCTGCTTGCAAGGGGGGAGGGTGGAAGCCCCGGGAAGGCTGTTCAGTGTGCAGCCACAGCGCGTTAAGCTTCCTCTGGACCCCATTGATTAGCACCAGGCTCCGTCCGAGCGTGCGGACACCGGACCCGCGCGCATTGTGGCAGCACGGGGGGAGCAGAGGGGCTGGGAACAGGCCCCTCATTGTGCCCCCGTGTGCTGCACAAAGGGAACCTGAGAGCTGTGGTGAGGACGCAGCCGGGCTGGGGGCTGTGGCGCTGGTTACCCACGTTGGGGTTGGTCCCAAAGTAAGTTGTTGCTGGAGGTCGGCGGTGACGAGCCCCAGCAGAGCGGCACAGGAGCCGCCCGCTGTCGTGGGAAAGGAGAGCATGTACAGCCTGGTGGTTCGGATGGGACTGGCTGGTCATGCGTGGGCTGTCGTGCTGCACAAGCCCTTGCCCACCCTTCCCCATGTGCCTGTCTTTTCCTGCCAAAACCTCCAGCCCTGGCTGTACGTGGGATGCCACCCGGCCACGCTCAAGCGCACGACAGAGGCACGGCAGCAGCGATGAGGATCACTCTGTCACCACCACGTGAGCGAGCAGCCAGCATGTCACTGCGTGGCTCCAAATGAAGCTGCTGCACACCGGCATCCGTGAGCAACCAGCAGCTCCCCAGCCCCCAAATCCCTCCCTTTTTTTTTTTTTTAAGGGATACAGCATCCCAGCAACAAATAGGGGGCCACTAAAATCCTTCCTGCCCTTAAACAATGCTCTGAGTTATAACTTTGCTCACTTGCAGGCAGGATCAGTGGCATCCCATGGAAGGAGTGGATCATCATCCCACTTGATGATGTCAAGAGATGGACTGTGACGCACAGAACACGAGTGAAAGGAGATACGTGCTGCTCATGAGCTTCCAGGAGCCTATCCCTCCATCCTCACCCCGCCCCCTGTGCCAGGTTATGGATGCTCCAGCCCTAAGACAATGAGGCTAATTAGTGGCTTAGGGCCCTGAGCCTGCCAGGGCTGGAGGATGAGCAGAGCAGTGACTCAGGAGGGCGGCAGCCAGGGCCAGCCTTCCCACATTCCTCCCCTAAATCCCCCACACAAAGGGGAATTTAGCCACAGTGACTCAGCGAAGGAGCACAAACTTTACAGCCGGGCTCTAAGTGCAGTGTTTATGTATTCCCCCCCAGAAATGCGCTGCCGGGCTCGTAATTAAATAAAAATGTCTCCCTCTAGCAGGCTGTGACCCAACCATCAGTACAGGACCTATTTTTAGCGTTACCCTTTGTACATATTCGAGAGAGCTTGAGCCAGAAGTAGCAACTTTTGAAGCCCTAATAAGAGGGAGGGGGGTTGGCCTTGTTTAATTTACTGGGTAACTAATTTTCCTCTTTCCCCCTTTTCTTAGCCTGGTATATTTGATGTCCTGCATGGGACAAGGAAAGAGATGTGCTGAGGCTTTAAATGTCAGCCCTGACTGTGCGGTGCTAGGGAGGCTGGGTGCGTGCTTGGTAAAGTTCATCCTGGAAAAAAAAATCCTTTAAATAGAGCAGAATCTACACCAGGGCCTCAGCAAAGCACTGCTGGGGGCTTGCTCTGCCTCCAAAACAGGGGATGCTCTAGTGAGGGATTGTGTCCCACTTTCATCCTGCTTTCCCTCCATCTCCCTTTTGTTTTTGCTCTCCTCAGGATGGATACAGTGCTGGAAAGGAGCTGGTTTCAGTTCAGCCAGACACCAGTCATGCTGGCTCGTCCCCCAGGAGAAGGACACAGGCCTCCACCCAGGGCTGTTCCTTCTCCAGGAGGATCATGCCAAGTTCAGACACTAACAAGAATTCCAGGAGAGTTAAGTACCCATCACATGCTCTTCTGAGCACGAGATCAGCATATCATTAACATGCTTATACCTCTCTCTGCCTTTAACAGGATCATTTGCAAGAGCCTGGAATTACTCTGGGGTTTAAAAGCAAAAAGTCATCCAAGACCACAAACAGCATCCTTGGTCCCACTGGCAGCAACTGGTTTCTGTGGCTTCATGATGCTCAAGTTCATTTATTGGAAGGAGTGAGCCACGTCCTGGATCCCAGTCACCCAGCAAACACCTTCAGCCCTAATTCCATCTTTCCTCCCTAGCAAGGGCAGCGCTCCATGTCCCTTTTCCAGCTGCACAGTCATATGCTCCCCTTTCCAAGGGAGAGGATATTTATATGTATTTATGTACTCTCTGTGCACGCACAGAGAACGCGTTACTGCTTCTGACAGGGCAAACAAAAGCCCACACTCGTGGAAGCCTCTTCCCCCTCCCTTCCCTGCTCTTAACGTATCTGTGCATTAAATATTCACACAAAATGCCTTCACAGCTGGGGAAACTTCTACCAAAGGGGCTCCTCCTCCTCCTCCTCCTTCCCTTTCTTGCACCGGGACAAAAAGATCGAGTGGCTGAATCACACATGGCACAGACCTCATTTCTGAGACACTCGAGCTGCATAATGATGGTATTTTAGGCTCAGATTAAATTCCTGTTCATCTCTTCCATCATTCCTAACAGCCTTCTAAACTGTACAACTCCAGAATGTACAAGAGAAGCAGAATGAAGTCTGAGGCCAAATGTTGTGGTCTAGGTTCAAGGTTAGATATTAACTGATCCTATTTTCTTAATAATTGCCAGAAGATACAATAAACCCCTGGTATCTTATCTGGTCACAGATTCCTCAGTGAGCGAAGCCTCAGATAACATTGGAGCAGCAAGGCATCTCTCAAACTGGCCTTTCAGGGCAGATATTTATGAATCCCTCACAAAGGCTGGGAGGAATTGGCATGACCCAGCTCAGTCACAGCACATGTGTGTATCACTGTGAGTCCCATGGACACAGGCTCCACATCCCACCTGTGTGGTGGGGTCCATGCTGGGAGTGGGAGGCGAGTGCAACTGGGGCTCTGGTGCCCTTGGACCATGCAATGTTCATGCTGGAGGGAATTTGGCAGGGTCCACCTTCGGCCAGGGCACATTCCCGGCTGGAACGGCTTGATCAGCCTCCCAGGAATGAAAGTAAACACTCCTGCAAAGCCGTTCCTGGATAAGACCTATCTGCCCAGGGCCAGAGGCTCCACGTGTCCCGCCAGCGGCCGGGGATGGGAAGTGGGGGAGGCAGCACAGCGTGTGACATGGCTGTCACCGAGGGTGCAGCTGCTTTCACCACCACCCAGCCCTCCTCTCCAGGTATTAATTTCCTTTGGAACCCAGCCCGCAGTTTCTCACCCACATGCTTCTGCTGCCTTAGGTGCTCCATCCTTCAGCTGGGAAACGCCAATGCCACCACAAATGGACCGGAATTCCATTTCTCTCTCATTTGGAAAACAGTTCTCCATTCACAAAGAGTTCACCATGAAAGGCTCAGTGTTGGAGCTGCTGGCCTCACCATGCTCCCTGCAGACCTGGGGATGGCTGAGAGCCCCTGGGGCTGTGCAAGGGGACTGACAGGGCAGGGAGGGAGCGAAGTGGGATTGAGGGGAAATATTCCAGCCCCAGAGGCATTTGAGGGGGCATTGGAAGATCTCTTCAAGGGATCTGAAGGGGAAAAACCCCCAAAATTGCACCTTTCATGAAAAAAAAAATTAGCTGAAAAGAGGGTGACATGGAATAGGAGAAACACAAAGGTGCTGGTGGAAGAGGAGCTGGCAGCCTCTGGAGAGGGGCACTGAAGCTAGCAGAAGACTGAGGTTACAGTGACTGTCTGGGGGGACAGAGCTTCATCTTTGACCACACTCATCCTCCCATGGAGCACTGCCATTCCCAGACCAGGTTCCACCTAAGATACAGTGCTATGTGCCATCCACTGCAATAAAAAGCAACACAGGGGGGCTCCCAAAGAAATGGCTTTATTCCCAACGTGAAGCAGCACTGTGGGAACTGGCAGGTGGAATACTTCACCCACATTGCTCGAGAGTTCAGCTGAGGTGATGAGAAATAATCCTCGCTGGCATTAAAGCCTGTGGGTTTTGTAGCAATACAGCTCTTCGTCACATCCCTCCCTGGAAAGGGCAGTTCCAGCAGGACACAGGCAGCTCTGGAGTGGGCACTGACAGAGCAGAGCATGGTGAAGCTGCTGCAGTCACTGCACACAGGTTGAGCCCAGCACCAACCAAGGACTTCACTGCTGCCACTGCCCACTGCCACAGCTGTTCTGCACATCAAAGCATTTTTGAAGAGGTCATTACTGCCATGGCAGTTATCCAAGAGCATCCTGCCCCACGTCCTGGGGCACTGAGCTGCTCCAGCCTCACCTCTGGCTGCTCTCAACACGAGGGCACTAAGCCATGGGGCTGCCCTGACCCACCTGACTGTCAGCAGGGGACTCGAGGAGCTGGCACCCACTGCCACAGCTGGCCACGGACAGACCACCGGTGTGCAGGAGCCCAGCACAGTTCCTCAGGTCACACTCATGAAGAATTGTCTTCTTGCAAATCAGAAAGATGACCCAGGAATCAGCAAGGAGCAGGATCCAGGAAACCAGCTCACCCTAGCATCCAGTGAGCATCGCTCAGGGAACTCAGCAGCTTTTCTTGTGCCTCAGACTCAGCTTTCTGACCCATTTCTGGAAATTCAGATGTTGTCATGGGATACTGTAACAGGATCACAAATTCTGATTTAATCTGTACTTTCAGTAATAATCTGATTTAAACTGCACTTTGCCAGAATGGTCCTTTGGACACGTTTATTCCAGGGAAATCCACTCACAGAGCAGGAAAGGAGAAGTACCTTTTCCTTATGTGTTGGTCACACAGTACCAAAGAGGAGACAACCCAAATGCCTGTGACCTGAAATGCTGTCCCTTGCTGTTGTAATCCTAATCCTGCTGAAAATAGGAACCAAGTGCCACGTACCCTGCGTAACGCTCGCAGCCTGGGCTGTAACAGGTCCTGATCTCCTCCAAAGAGCACTAAACTAACTACAACTAGGATTTTGCCCTTTTCAGGGTCATGAAACTAACTTCATGTTCCATCATCAGACTTCCAATTAGCTGTTTCCACTGTGCAGCTTCACCCTTTAACACAAACACACAAATATATAAATATATATACACCCATTCTTCTGCAGCAGGAATCGATGCCCTGTTCACTCACTGGTACACTGGATGCCTCAGTACCATGCCCAGTGTGGCTTCTGCAGGGATGAAGTTTGGATGGTAATAAAAGACGGTCCTGGATAATTAATCCTGTCCCTGGTAGCTGCAGATACCAGAGAACTGGTGCCATCAGAAGAAATAAAAATCAAGAGGCATAAACACGGCACGATTAGAAGGAGGTGGGTCCTTCCTGTCGGTGCTCCAACACCGTCCGTGCTCGGAGGGAGCAGGGAGAAGGAAAGGAGATGAGTGAGCACGCTGCCTGCTGCAAATATTGACAGAACCATTATGGGCATGTATAAAACTCCCATTTGCGTGATGCGAGCGGGATATTCTTTGAATACTTCTGTCTCGAGGAATTCTTTATTTTGCCATAGAAGAAAAATGTTTTCATATTCTCTCCTGCCGTGCAGACCTGCAGCCCAGCGAGCCCTTTTGCCCTTGAGAGCCATAACATTATTTGTTAACATTTTTATGATGCCAAATGGTCTGTGCTAGAACGGGTGCCATTCTTTAGCTGGGAAACCATATGGCATGCCGAGTAATAAATAAGGTATTGTGATAGTTAATGAACCTAATTGCCAGCAAAGGCTTTAATACAGGGAATGTGCTGCTGAGAATTTAGCACCACATTAGAGATGCAGCAGAGCTCCTCTGACTTCTGAGGCTTAATTTAAGTTCTATATTGCAAACTCCAGAAAATAATTCCAAACCCTCCTGCTGGAAAAGCAACCTGCTGGTAGACTGTGATTATACTGAATTACTAAAATCGCAATCAATTTTATACACTCAGTTAACCCTTGCTGGGGAACTTGACTCTCCAGGAGCTGAGGGGATGCCACTCTGAAGAGGTACTGGAGCCAAAGGAGTAGGAGCATCATGGTCATCATCATCCCCCTCCTCACCATGACCTGTCCTCTCTCCTTGCATCTCCTTATTCTGAGAATCACCCCTTTCCCAGCCTTTCTGCCTACCAGCTTATCTGACTGCGGGCAAAGCGGGGTAGAGAAGCCAAAATTATAAATGGTCACTGCTATTTCTCTCTACGACCAACCTAATGACTGCTGTTCCCACATCACAGTGACCCAGGGCAGCAGAAAGTGCTGGTGCTGCTGCTGCCTCGTGGCTCCCAGGAAATGCTCCCGTGGGCAGAGCAGTGGAAGCAAACTTAAAACCAAAGTTAAACTCGCTTTGACTCCCTCAGCCCTGGAGAGTGGAGAGCTCTTCTAGCCTAATGGAATCCCTGGCACTGCTCTGGATTGCATATGTGACAACGAGAGCCCCTTCAGCCCAGAACACCCTTGGATGACTTGTGCCTGCAGAGACACCAAGGTATCACCTGTGCATCCTGGGCTAGAGCTACTGCTCCTGCATTGGGGCCTTTTAAAGCTGCAAGCAGGGATGCAGGACACCAAATATTCCATTGGGCTGCTGTGCAGCACATCTCAATCCACGGGAATACAAGGAGGATATATTGGTGTCAGAAGAGCTAGGCTGGAAGATCTGCAGCTCTCTCAGCTGCAGACACAGATCTACTGTCCTGTGTAGAAGGGATATCCCCTGCCATGGGTGACAGCTGTGCTGCACCGTGCTCACAGCTCCTCCAAGGACTGCTCCCAAATGCTCACCTCTGTTGGAAACCCTCACTCAGACTCTGCACATGACCCCCTGAAATCACCTCTTCCTCTATGAAAACCTGCTCCTTTTAAGGACTCATCCTTCCCCAGAGCCAGCTGCACGGGGTGGCCCAGAGAACCCTTAGAGAAGAGCAGCGCTGCTCCTGCAGCCCCTCCGGAGGAGGGAAAGGAGGATATTGGTTTCTTCCCTGCTCTGATTGTGCTCGGCTGCCCTGCAGTCACGTCCTTCCACTGACAGTGGGCAGCTCAGCTCTGCCAGGCAGCGACATCCTGGCTGGAAGCACCAGCAAGGGAGGCAGGAAGGTTCCCTGGTGGGGCTGCCCCTTTCCGTCCCCTCGTGCCAGCTGCAGCCAGGTCCTTGGTTGCCTGCAGACCTCTCTTGCCCTTGGCTTTGTGCAGGTGGCACGGGCTCTGTGCGTGCCACAGGGACACAGGGAGTCAAGGTAGGAGGTTGCCAGGGCCAGTGCATGACGGCAGCATCGAACGGGGAGAGCAGCGAGATAAAGAGTGGTGCAGGGTGGATTTAATACTGTACATAAATACACTTTACAATCCAGGGAAGGCTCGGTGCTAAGAGGAAGCCATTGGAATATTTTATCGTGATGCAGATCGAGTGAAAAGACTGTGAATAAATAAAAGGGAAGATAATTATTTGATGGAGTTCTCTTAGGATATGCCACAGCGGGGAATACTTACGGAGAATACATATTACTAGAGAGACTCAGCTATTCAAGCATCAAACTAACCTATAAATTGTCAGAGGAGAAAATTGGAGGAGAGGAATGGATGGGGGTTTGGGCACTGCTCTCATCAGTAACGCTGGGTTGCGCTTTCCACCTTCCCCATCGCAATTCCCCCTGCCCGAGGAGTCACAGCCCTGAAAAAGGGAAGGCTGCCTCCAATAAATGTCTTTCAGGAATTACGACTGAGCCACTACAGTACGGAGATGGCGTCGTTTATCTCCCCGCCATCTGCGAGGGCTCGTCGGGCCGGGGTGCAGTCGCCTGCTCCCGGGAAGCCTCGTCTCTCCTGCACTTCTGCAGGGCAAGGAGGTTTGTCAGCAGCGCCCAAAGTGGCTACTGAATGATCCAACCCCTCCAGACACTGCCCTCCCATCTCTAACCACATCCTCCAAGGCTGGCATCCGCCTCATCCCAGTTTCAGAGGGAACCCCTGAATGGGAAGGGGTTTCTGGCTCTGGACCAGGCAGGTCCATGCCCATGGAGCAGTTCCCAGCACCTTCTCTCTCAAGATGACAGGGAACTGCTGAGTCCCAAGCTCTCCCATGCTGGGGTCCTTCCCTTGACCTCACTTCTTGCCCACTCCCAAGCCAAGGGTCTCCAAGAAAGCACTTTTCCAATCCTAAGGAGGCTGCACACGCTTGCAGCACTGCTCGGAGCCATCCTCCACATTACAGGGAGTGTGGCACTGTTTCCCTGAGGTCAGAGTGCTTCCTAGAGGCGATCTGGAGAGAACCCAGTGCTCCCTGCCTCCTGTTGGCACAGCTCACACCAGCCCCACTGCCCTCTCACCCAGTACCAGGTCAATCCCTCAGGAATTCTATAAGGGTGGCACAGGCAAAACTGAAAACATGCTAATACAGAGTCTGTGGATAATGACAGTTTGTTCTACAGCTTGTTCAATACGCTGCCACTCCTGTGCTTTTCCTTTTTTCCCCACTATTTTTGGCCCTGTTCCCTACCAAAGCACCCCTCACCCATGCCTTTCCTCCTGCACAGGGCCAACCCTCCTTCCTGAAGGCAGGTGGGACAAAAGCTGATGCTGGGAGGGGCTGAGGAAGACCCTGCTCCCTGTCAGGGTCTCCTCCTGTCCCATACCGGGCACCAGGGGCCAGATCTGTATGGGTGCAAATGGCTTTACACCCTTTCCTGACTGTGGTGATGTCATTAGCTCTGAACATCTCTGCCTCTCTGGGATGGAAGGAAACCTCTGGTTCCTTTATGGGGATGATGTAAGTGATGGCCTGTGGTGCAAAGAGGCAGCCTCAGGTAATTAGCAGAGGGGCTCGTTATTTTAAGCGAGACTTGCCACAGCTTCCAAAGCCCTGAGCAGGAGCAAAGCTGGTGCCGAGCACAGGCTACCTTTAAGGCTGGCTCAGACAACACAATCAAAGCCAGACTGACAGTGGCAGGTCTCCCTCCCTCTGCCTGCCAGAAGGGAATTGCTCAGTCACCTGCACCCAGAATAGGACTTTGTCCCTGTTCCTGTCATTAATTTATTGCCTGTGAATTAGTGGGGCCCTGGAGATGTGCAGAGCCCACCTGTTCCCTCACCCGGCTCTGACATTTGGAGCCTCGGCAGCAGGTACCAGCACTGGCAAATGGTCCCATAAACCATCCTCTAACACGGCACTGCCAACATGTGCCCACCCTGCTCCCCTCCCTCCTGCAGCCACAGTGCTCCCAGGGGACTGAGGGGAGCACCTGGCCTGGCTGTGGGGATGGGCACAGGCAACCAACACCTTTTTGAATAGATTTTATTTTTACCTGGGAGAGAATCCTTAATGCAGTGGTGGGATGCTCAAAGGGGTGGCACACACAGCCCCCACCCTGTGTCATCCTTTCCACAGAGGTTTTGCTTACACCAGTATCACTCCATTTACCCCAAATGCACTTCGCCGCTGTAATCTCCACTATCCTGGACTCCAAACAAATTGTCTCTAAATGCTTTTCTACAAAACGCATCTTGTTTTGTTAAAAGGGATGGGAGGAGGGCGGTTTTAAAGCCACCATCACTGTAATGCAAGGAAATTACCATGTTGCATGCAAGGGTCTGAAAGCTGCTCTTAATATCCTGCACCTTTCTGAATCCTTTGTGTCATGACAGCCCTGGAAGAACAGCAGCTGGTTGGGGTCTGCAGCAGGGATTGATCCCCCTGCTCCTCCCCTTGGGCTCACTACCAATGCCTGGGTGCAAAGTGCTCCATCCCCTTCCCAGAGCCCCCAGCAGGACCAGCAGTGTGCAGAACCCTGCTCTGCCTCCACCTGTCTGGCTCCATTTTTGGACACCTGAGCCCATGTCAAGCACAGTACATCTCCACAACTTTCCAAAAAACAGGTGGCAGTGTTAAAAGTGTTCCCATGGAAATAAAAGCTACACCGTTTTCAGAGAAAGCACATCCACATTGGACCTAAACCCACAGGAACCTCTCTGTTTGTCCATCATAGCACATGAAGAGCTAATCATAGGAAAATAAAGAGGTTTTTTATGAATAACCTGTAAACAATCCCTAGAAGAGAGAGGAGACTCTCCATCTGAGGCAGCCTTTGCTCCAAGGCTACCCCATGGTGGTGCCCAAAGCCACCCCAGCTCACACTGAGCTTTGTAGAGCCCCTTTCCACATCTCTCAGAGCAACAGGGATCTGCTGCTGGGGCAGCAATAACCTGGCTGAGCAACCTGCTGCTACCACAACACTTCTGCAATGCTCTGCACTGTTGGGTGGAGGAGAGACAGGGGTCTGGGATGAATCACTCCACAATTTCTAGGCAAAGTCCCATTAATAGAACCACTCCGAGGCACTGCAGCTCCTAGTCAAGTACCGGGAGCTGGAAGCCATATTTATGAGTGAGATATATCTGCAGAGGGAGCAATAAACTGCAAAGCAAAGTATGAAGGTTTGCAGCAAACGCTGTAAAGTTTTACACTCCCGAAACCCAGGAATAAAAGATGTACCCATTTAAAGCAGAGTGGATGGAAAGGGTTTGCACAGAACTGTAAAACAGCCTTATAACAGTTAATTGCTACTTTCTTGTTGCAGCCCAGAGACATTCAAACAAGGAAAAGAATGGCTTAAATCCCCATCGAAGAGCGGGAACACAGAGAGGAGAGTAAGAGGCAGGGAGAGGAGTGCAGGGAATGGGAACCTTTTGTTCGGGATCCTCTGCACCACGCGGAGGAAGAGCTGCCTTTTGTTCCTGGCCCCAGCTGCTGCTGCTGCTCCCCTCTGTGGGCAGAGGCTCTGGGGAGTGAGACCCAGGGCAGGGGCACAGCAGCATCCCGGGCATTAATTACATGTTATTTAACTATTATTAACTATTATTAAGTATTTAGTGCCCCCTGCGACAGACTCAGCCAAGCATCTATCCCGAGGAGATAAGTGGGCAGAGGGAAGGGCACAGGAGCAGGTGGATTCTTCCAACCCCAGCAGAAACCTTGAAGCTCAACATTTCTGACCAAAGAAATACATGGAAAAACTCAAAATGTTTTCTGCAGCAACCAAAACAACCAAACACAACACTTCGAACCAAACCTCCCAAAAGCATGGGCACCAAGTGCTGCCCCTAAGGGATCCACATCCCAACCACATCTCCCCATCCCAGCATCCTGCTGCACCTGGACCCACCCTCAAAGGCCAAACGATGCTCATGGGAGAAAGCTGTGGAGTTCACAAAAACTCCCTGGGAAGCTGTTGCACTTTGGAAAATAAGTATATTTTATCTTTTAGAAGCACAGTTGTCTTCACCTTTATTTTTTTAAATAACCAGTGATTCCAAGAAAAGAGCCATTTCTCCCTTCCCCAGTAAGTATCTGAGATTAGAAGTATTTGCTTTTTGTCCTTTCTTTACATGACAGAGGGGAGCAGCTAGACCTCAGGCCAGTGAAAACATGTGAAACACAGACAAAGGTACTTCAGTCCCACTCTCAGAGCACACCTCCCCTCCCTGGCACCCCAGCTTACCTCTCTCTGGGCACACAGAGGCAGCAGAAGGGCAGGAATGGCGTTGGGGTGGGCTGCTATGGGCTGGGGGGGACCCAATGCTGCCACTGCCAAGCACAGGACCAGCCCTGAGCCTGCTGAAGCTCAAATCCAGGTCTTGGGTTGAGCCAGGGGCTTACCCTGCACTCAGGGCACAAGGTTACAAACTGGCTTACAAACTGGCTTTGGGACACCAACAGGAGCTGTGCTCGTGGCCATGTAGAGCCCAAACCACCAACATTTTGAGGTGCTCCAAGTATCAAACTGGCTCTCCACCCTCCCCCTGCCCTTTATAACCTCCCAGGTGCTGTCCTGGTGAGGGGTTGAGGCCAGGTGCTCCTCCTTAGACTGATGACCCAGTGCTGTTCCAGCTGGAAAGGCTCCACTCCTTCCTCCCCAGCCTTCTGCAAGGGCTGCTCTTTTTTCCTGTGTGATTTTCCCTTCCTGCAGTGGCAGATTTTGTGCATTATCCAGGAAAGTGGAGTGATGCGTTCCTCGGTGTAAACATTGAGATGCTGTTTCCATCCATCAGAGCAGCACTTAGGTGGAGATGACAATGGAGCTCGCACAGCCCTAATCACACACTTTGATTGAAATAAGAGTACGGGGGGGAAATGGAAATCAGATGCCTGGAGCTGAGATCCTGTGGAGCTGGGAAGCTGGAGTGGCAGAGCTGTCCAGGGGGCTGCCATCACCTTGGGGGTTGACCCTAATTGCAGCCTTCCAGTGCCTGAAAGGAGCCTGCAAGAAACATGGACAGAGACTGTTTGCAGGGTCTTGAAGTCACAGGACAAGGGGGTACAGCTTCACAGTGACAGAGAGTAGATTTACATTAGATATTGGGAAGAAATTCCTCCCTGTGAAGGTGGGGAGGCCCTGGAACAGGGTGCCCAGAGAAGCTGTGGCTGCCCCATCCCTGGGAGTGTCCAAGGCCAGGTTGGACAGGGCTTGGAGCACCCTGGGCTAGTGGAAGGTATCCCTGCCCATGGCAGGGGGTGTTGGAATGAGATGATCTTTAAGGTCCCTTCCAACCCAGGCCATTCCATGAGCCTGATTCCCAGGAGCAGACAGTGCCAGGCTGGTGGTGAGGACAAGCCTTGCTGGCCCCGAGATGCTCCAATGCCCCTGCTCAGAAACACCCCCTGGCCTCTGGGTGCAGACAGTTTGTACTTTTACCCCCAAATCATGTCACTCAGTTGGCAAAGCCTGTCTCTAAGGACTGGAACACAAGCAGGGTCAGCTTGCCTGGCTGATATGGGGCTTTAGAGAGCGTTTTAGCTCGATGTGTCAGTGCTGCAGTAGCAGGGAGCACTGTTTGTTGGCCTTGCTGTCAGAAGAAAACCTCTTTACCATGTTCATCTTTCAGGCTGACATCCTCTTTACGCCTCACATGCTCAGCAGAAGGTTTGGCAGTGGCAGGTCTGGCCGTGCACAGTGAGGGGGTTTGTGAAGCAAACGCACCTCGGGATCTGCAGTCGCACTTGTTGGGTTGACGGCGACACAGCAGCTCCTCCACCATCACTCCCAGTGACGGATCTTTAAAAAAGCCAAGGCCAATTATATAGATTCGGAGTCGGTAATGAGCCTAAAACTGTTTGATCATTTCGGCTCCCGCTGGGCGAGTGGGAAGAGGATGAGCTGCTGCAGGGACTTGCCAACACGAGAAGAGCGGGGCTTTGCTGCCTCTTTGTGGCGAAGGATGTGTCACCACCATGTGCCCACCGTCATGCTCGGGACAGAGGGATGCAGGGCAGGCTGGCACCCCATTGGCATGGGATGGGCAGGGGTGCAGGGTTCAGAGCCAGATCTGGAGGCAAAGCCAAGGTTGGGAAGGTTCTGGTTTCCGGCGCTCAGAGGTGAAATCGCAATTTCCCGAGGAAAAACTGAAACGATGAAAGCAACAAAATCATGGGAACAGAGGAGCAATTTTGGCAGGTGCTTTTCACGAGTGGGCAGGGGTCGCTCCTTCCTTCCTGCAGGAGAGACCCCACCTGTCCTTTGCCAATACATCTAGTGGCCTTAATGCCCTGTGCTGTGTTTCCAAACACACTGAGTCCCATCGGATCTTGGGAAGCAGCAGAGTGGGACACAGCTTACAGGGCTGCTGGGCAGTGACTGCCAGCGACACCACCTCACACTGCACTCATTTATTGCCATCAGTTACTGTGAACCCAGGGATGTGCACCATAATCCCAGGGATTGCCATTAATTATGGTCAGTCATGCAGGCTGTAGGGCTTGGGGAGCTGCTGGGGGAATCTCAGTAGCGAGTTACTATGGAAAAGGCAAAGCTCAGCAGAAAACTGGAGAGCAAGTGGAAGCCCTCCTGACGGAAGTGTCCAGCTGGAACATGGAACAAGGGACACAGAAGGGAAGTACAAACCGAAAGTGCAGCAGGGGTTGTGCAACGTGGCATGGGAGGAGTGAGGAGAAGAGCTGGCTCTTGTCAAGATGGACGCACCAGCGATCTTCACCGAGGCAGAGGTCTACCAGCAGAGTTTCAACCCTCAGGCGTATCTGAAAGAGTTTTACAGCATGAGTGACAGCAAGGAAGGGGGAAACGTGTTTCTGACGCAAAACTTGAAGAGCCTGCATAAAATGTTCTCCTTAGGTGAGCACTCCCAAGGGTGTTGGCTGGTGCCACTTGCAGGGCTGCCCTGGGGCTGGGCACAGCCCAGCATGTGCCCCAGCATGGAGCAAACTCTGTGATACACAGAGTCACTCCTGCTTTGTTAGAAATATCCCTCTGCCTGCATGCATGTGTCTGTGCATACAGGGAATTGCAGCTGGAGCTGTGCCACAGTTTCTGGGAATATCAGCAAACCCAGCCAGGGCAGGGGGTTGTGGGGTCAGTGCCTCTGCCCCAGGGGCTGGCAATGCCCCTGCCATGGGCTCTGGACCCACTGCAGAAGTTGCCTCTGGGCTGAGCTGTGGACAGAGAGCCACGGGGGCTGTGCTGTGGGTCTGTGTGACTTGGGGTCACATTCCTGGGTTAGGGGGAGCACAGCCTGAGGGGCTTTGGGCTGTTCCTGCCCTGGGGGAGGCTCCGTCCTCACTGGAATGGTTTGCCCCCAACTCTGCACCAGACGAGCTGAGAGGTGGCACCCTGATAGACGTTGGCTGTGGCCCCACCATCTACCAGCTTCTGTCAGCTTGTGAGCACTTCCAGGAGATCATTGCCTTGGACTACACTGATCAGAACCGCCAGGAGCTGGAGAAGTGGCTGAGAAATGAAGAAGGAGCCTTTGACTGGGTGCCAGTGGTGAAATACGTCTGTGAACTGGAAGGGGACAAGTAAGGCTGGTGTCCTACCCTCTGCCACTGACCACAGTGGCTATGCAGCTGCAGGCTCAGATCATAAATAACCACAGAGCCTTCATCTGCTTGTTTGTGCATTTCCTTCCTAGGGAGAAGTGGGCTGAGAAACAGGAGAAAGTGAGGAAGAAGGTGAAGCAAGTTCTGAAGTGCGACGTGACCAAAGCCAACCCCACGGGCCCTGTGTCCCTGCCACCAGCCGACTGCATTGTCTCCACCTTGTGCTTGGAGGGTGCCTGCAAGGACCTGCCCACCTTCTGCAGCGCCCTCAGGAACATCGGGACCCTCGTGAAGCCGGGGGGGCACCTGGTGATGCTGACCGTCCTCGGCGACACCTACTATGCCTTCAACCAGCAGGTTTTCTCGTGCCTCCACCTGGAGAAACACGAGGTGGAGGCAGCTGTGGAGGCTGCTGGCTTCAAGGTGAAGCTCAGTGAGGTGCAGCCGTACATGGTGAGTGATGAGCGCATGGATTGCAAGGGTATGCTCGCCCTGGTGGCACGCAAGTGTCCCTCTGCCACCGCCTAGTGCAGGGAGAACAGCTGGGAGTTTGGGCGCAGAAAGTCCTGCTGGTGTAACCCAGGGGCTCCCAGCCCTTTATCTGGCACCAAATAAATTCCCGAGTACTCTAACCATGCCCGTGGGCTGAGATTTGTGTGGCACACACAGCACTGGCACTCCAGCAGACGAGGCTCGGGGTAACCCTGCCAGCTGCTGCCAGCCAGGGACAGGGAAGGTGCCCAGTCCCTTCCGTGCCATCCTCCCAAGCCAGCACAGACCTTCTGGGAGGCTCCCCTCTCTCAGCCATGATGTGCTTTTTAGAGAGCAGAACCCATTCCTATGGGAAAAAAGTTTGGCCACAAAGGCAATGAACTTGTCCCCCCTCAGAACAGTTTGCAGGCAAGTTCTGCAGGTTCATCCTGAAAATCCCTGGGGAGACAGGAGTGTGTGGAGGACAGCAGCAGGCCCTGCACCCACCCAGCCTGCAGCAGAGCTGAGGGCACCTGCTGAACCTTTCAGCAAACCTGTAAAAAAAGGTGTTTGTCCCAGTGCCACAGCCCCAGTGACTGGTATCCACTGGGCACTGGCACCAGGAGCAGAGCAGAGGGATCCTGTCCCCAGGGCACCTCCTCTGCTTACAACACCACAGGCCAGACACAGTCATTCCCCACAGTTTCAGACCTGTGACACACCTGAGGTTCATCCTAGAGATAGTTGAGCCCAGCCAAGTGTAATATTCACTAATATTTGCATACTCAAAGTGTCTCAGTTCTCAAGAGCTTTATTTGAGTAAGTGGTTGGGATTTGTTGCTGAAGCTCCCTTCCAACCCAGACCATCCTGTGACTCTATGATTTTGCTTGAACACATTATCCTGTGCAGCTGCACCAGGCAACAGAAGCAAGGAAGAAAGGTATAATTACATACATACACAAAAAAGCATACAAAAACCCACAAACAAACCAACCAATCCACCATCAAGAGCCTCTTCTAAAGCTTAAACTAGCAAGTGGAATTGGCTGAAACCTTGCAGCATTAAGAGTAAAAACAGGCAGCTAAAGAATGGGGCTCCCCCCTCTGCCAAAGCAAAGTTTCTAGCTTTCCACTTTGCTCCTTTGCGGAGCAAAAAGGGCACAAGGTAGTGACACAAAAAGCACAATGGAATTCCAAAACTGTTGTCTGTGAAGCACCTGGAGAAGCTCAGGTTCACCTGAAGTAGCAGGTGGAATGAGCCCTGGTGGCACACGAATGCCACATGCTCCCAGCCGAGCCCGGGGAGGGAACCAAGGGAAGGAAAAAAAGGCACAGCAAAGTAAACGAGGCTCCAGGGAAATTAAGGCAAAGTGGAAGTCCTGGCAAAGCGAGGTAGCAATTCCCTTTCCTGAACGAGTGGCTGCTTGGAATTTAACCAGGCGGGCGCGATTAAACCAAATGGATATAAATTCTGGGTGCGGCGGCGAGTAATGGGGTAGAGAGAATGAGCAGCACCCAATTAACGGGGAAATCAGAGACGCCGCAGCACGCCGGCACCTAATGGGAAATGAAGGCTCAACTGCCCCTCTCAAAATTCCTCCAGATGGAAAACAGCCCGCGGCTTCTGGGATTCCCAGGGGATTGCGGTGGCTGGGGAGAGCCCAAGGGGAGAGGTGCTTTCCTTTGCAGAGGTGAAGTGGCTGGAAAGGGGATCCAGGGCTGGGAAGGAGAAGGGTCAGGGGCCCCAGGAGAGGATACCCAGGATCCAGGGCTGGGAGGGAGAAGGGTCAGGAGCTCCAGGAAAAGACACCCGGGATCCAGGGCTGGGAGGGAGAAGGGTCAGGAGCTCCAGGACAGGATATCCAGGGCTGGGAGGGAGAAGGGTCAGGAGCACCAGGAGAGCATTACCGGGATCAGAGGCTGGGAGGGAGAAGGGGGTCAGGAGACCCCAGGAGAGGATACCCAGGATCCAGGGCTGGGAAGGAGAAGGGTCAGGAGCTCCAGGACAGGATACTCGGGATCCCCCCCCGCCCGTGTCCAAACCTCCCTCCTGGGTTTTTCATCCTGTGCCCCGGGGTTTAACCGGCTGGCTCAGACCCCCCGAGTTTTCCATGTTTCCCAACGACGTGGGAATGACGAGGAATGCGGTGTCACCACCCGGGAGCAGCAGGCGCTGTCGCGACACACCGGCGACTCCCTCACGACAACGTGTTCAACTCCCTCAGCGTTCATTGCCGCTGATTCGTTAATTATTAGAGATTACCAATTAACCCCCGAGGGCCCGGAGGCCGCGGGGGGGGCTCCGCGCACCCCGTGTGCCCCCGGGAGGACCCGGGCCGCGGCTTGGGGGGCAGATTGCCGGCAGGGTTGCCCCTTTCCAATTCCCGTTCCAATTCCCTTCCCCAATTCCCATTCCAATTCCTTTTCCCACTTCCCTTTCCCCATTCCCGGTTTCCCCACACCGCGCCCCCGGAAAGGGCCCGGCGCGCACGCGCCGCCGCGCGGTGACGTCACGGCAGAGCACGCAAGCGCCGCCGCGCGGTGACGTCACGACTGAGCGCGCCCCTTCCCGCGCACGCGCAGACGGTGTGTGTGGTGGCGGGGGGGGGGGAAGCGGCCGCTTTGCTCCCCGGGCCGCGGCCATGGGGGCGGCGGCGGCCGAGGCGAACCGCACGCTGTTCGTGGGCAACCTGGACCCCAAAGTCACCGAGGAGCTCATCTTCGAGCTCTTCCACCAGGTACCGCCCGGCCCCGCGAGGGGCACGGCGTGGGGTTGGGTGATGGGGGGGGGGAAGGCGCGGCGGGGCCGGGCTAGGCCGCGGCCACCATGGCGGGCGGGGGTACGGCGGCCGCGGCGGGACACGGGGCGGCAGGGCGCGCGTACCGCACCACCCATCCACCCACTCACCCCTCGGTCCCCGGTGCCAGGCGGGACCCGTGATCACCGTGAAGATCCCGAAGGACCGGGACGGACGGCCCAAGCAGTTCGCCTTCGTCAATTTCAAGCACGAGGAGTCGGTGCCCTACGGGCTGCAGCTGCTCAACGGGATCAAGCTCTACGGGCGGCCCATGCGCATCCAGTTCCGATCAGGTAGCTCCGCAGGGACATCAAATGACCCTCTTCTTGGAGGGAAAGTGAATGACTGGCAGCTGCCTCCCATGGATTCGTGTTTAACTGGGTGCATTCAGGTGCCTGTCGCCAAAGGGCCCCTCACCTGCCAGCTTTGCTCACCTCACTCCTGTCCTGTTGCTTCCACTGGGGACTTTCTGTTCCTCATGGCCAGTGTAACCCCCTTGGCTGAGCCCCCTCCTTGGGTTTTTATTGATTATTCCTCCTGTACCCTTGAGATCTGCTATAAATTATCACACAAGCAGCAAAAGTCGCATCTAAGGGTGGTTAAATAAGGCACACTGTCCACAATATCCCTGCCCTTTCCTGGTGGGAATTATGCAGGCTGCAGTGCCTTGTTTTGGAGGCTGGGCCTATGTGCTTTTGCAGGTTCCTCCTGAAACTCCAGAGCAAATTAAGCATGTGAAAACTGTTGGGTGTCCTGCACGTTCCCTTCACACCTGAGTTCCTCTCACTGGTGTTTGTGTGTCTCCTGAAACGTTTGTGTCTCCCCAGGGAGCAGTCATGCAGCCCAGGATGTCAATCTATCCTGTTCCCCCCTTGGAGCTCCTGGTGCCATCCCTCCTGGAATGCTACTTCCAGCCTCCAACTGCAGCAGGTACGGGATCTTGAAGTGCAGAGCAGCACTGCGCGTCCTCCTGGCTCCAGCCTCCCTTCCCGGGGGCACTGTGGTCTTTCTTCCCTATGGAGGGAACATGTCTGGGATGCGGGTGCCCCTTGGACTGCAGTAGTTGTGTGTTTAATGCTGAAACTCCTGGTGTGTTCTCTCTGCAGGTACGAGAGGCTTCCTGAGGCTACGGCTCCAGCAGGATTCCTGCCCAGCCTGCAGAGACAAGCGGTGGTAGGTGTGCTGGTCACACTCATAGGGTGGAGCTGCCTCTCCTTCTGAGCCCTTGTTACTTGTCATGATTGTGGGAGGGGGTGGGAATGTTCTTTTGGAGCCCTGAAAGGACAATTCCAGAAGATCTGAAGCTGCTGGTACCCAGGGGCTCTGGGCTGTGGCTCGAGCAGTGGCTATTCCATAAATTCCCATTCAGCCCCACTTCCCAACCAACCTCTCCTGCTCTCCTGGTACTTACAGTGTAATTTGAAGGCCAGCACAGGGTTTAGTGTTTCTCCACCCCTTCCAGTGCCAAAACCCACCCTCCCTTTCCCCTCCTGCCCTTGCAGATGAACAGCACGGCACGGCAGCAGCCCCAATTCGTCGGCAAGTACGAGCAGCCCGGCTTCGCCCCTCCTGGCTACCCCCATGCCTTCCACGCCCTGCCACCCGCGGGCTCCCCCGTGCCACGGCGCCCCGAGGGGTCAGCACCACGCAAGGGCCGGCTGAGCACCCACCCCTACCCGCCGGACAGCCGGCACTTCGGCCGCGAGCGCTTCGACTATGGCCGCGGCAAGCGGGATGAGTTCGGCTTCGACGAGAGGGGCCACGACGGCGAGCACCACTACCGGGGTGGCCGGGAGGAGCCCCACGACGACAGGCACCGGGATGGCTGGAGCCACGACTACGACTACCGCAGGGAGAGCTACAGGGAGGCCAAGTGGCACCCGGCGCGGCACTGACGGACTTGAGGGCAAAGCAAACGCGAGCTGTTTCTTACCGAGTATATGTATAAACCACCCCCCTTCCCCCCCAGAAAAAAACCCCAAACCCCAGTGAAGTCAACTTTTAGTGTTTGTAAAAATACCAGCAGAGCAGTCCTGCCAAACTCTGGTGTCGGTTTTAAATGTGTTAAGTCACACTTCAGGGATTTTTCACAGGGGAAAAAAATGCCGTGGTGGAGTTTTGGAGAAACTGTGGCTGTTTTGGAGGAGAAGGGGCTGTCTCTGTCAGACAGGCAGGTCCAGCCTTTTGAGCAGAGTCAAGGCAGGATGGATAATGCCTGGTGTCTGCAACATTCCTCATGGCGTTTTTTTGATGCAGAAAACAGAATCACAGAATGGTCCGGGTTGGAAGGGACCTTAAAGCTCATCTCATTCCAGTCCCCTAGAGCAGGGGACACCTTCCCCTAGACCAGGCCGCTCCAAGCCCTGTCCACCCCGATGTTGAACACAGGGCTGTGGCATCCACAACATCCCCACAACCCATTCCAGCGCCTCACCACCCTCCTAATATCTTATCTAAACCCACTGTCAGTTTGAACCCGCTGTTACCGCGGAATACCCCAATATATCCTTGGGGAGCAGCATTAAAGGCGTCCCTGGGGCATAATCACTGCCAATCCCCCTGCTTTGGGGCGGAGCGCTGCGGGAATGGTCCCGACACCCCCAGGACTACATCTCCCATGAGCCCTCGCCGCCACCCACACGCCACCGGCGTGTGCCTGGCGGCGAGGGCTCAATGGAGATGTAGTCCGGTGGCGATGCTGGGCGG
>JAWWEE010000062.1:6659193-6726484 GCA_035221455.1 Xenops minutus | reverse complement strand
CAGAGACAGAGCCAGACGAGGAGCACCTGATGCCAGAGACAGAGCCAGACGAGGAGCACCTGATGCCAGAGACAGAGCCAGACGAGGAGCACCTGATGCCAGAGACAGAGTCAGACTTCGACTTGATCCCCAAGCACAGCCAGAGACCAGTGCCAACCTCCTCGGCCTCATTAATGCCCATGGCATTCCCACTCCTGATCCTGGTGCAATTCCTGAACCTGCTTCAGGAGTTCCTGCACTTCCTGAGGGACAAAAAGGCTTAAGCAGAGGGATGAGCAGGATCCAGGGCTACAGTGAACCATGGCTATTTTCTGCTGGGCCAAAAGTAGCCTTGGGGCGAGTTGCTCTGTCCTGCCCATGCTGTTCCACTGCACCTACACGGATGCTGACATGACTGAGGTGTTGAAATAAAGTTTCTGTGTTCACCATTAACTGTGTTTTCAGCCCCGCTCAGTGCACATGCAGGCTGGGAATGTCCCTGCTCTGTCTGTCAATCTGCTGTGCTGTTCATGCTCATTCTTCAGCCTGAGTGAGATGTGCAGTGGCGAGGGCCAAGCCACGGGAGATCCTGCCCAGATGGGCTCCCACAAGAAGGGGAGAGGCCCAGCTGCCTGTCACCACAGCGCCATGGCATGAAAAACATCACTGTCCTCTGTACAGGCCTCAGAAATCCAGAGCCAAGGGAAACCAGGCTCAGGGTCAAGTGTCAAAGGAAAACCAGGCTCAAGGTCCAGGCCTAGGCAGATGGGATATCCTCTTCAGGGCAGCTCTTCTCTTTATCTGACA
Source organism: Xenops minutus (assembly GCA_035221455.1). Classification (NCBI taxonomy): domain Eukaryota; kingdom Metazoa; phylum Chordata; class Aves; order Passeriformes; family Furnariidae; genus Xenops; species Xenops minutus. Next base: position 6,725,698 of record JAWWEE010000062.1, on the reverse strand, counting down.
AATCCTCGCTTGTCTTCTGCAGGTCAAAGCTCTGGAAAAGAGCAGGACAAGGAACTGCTGTGAAGTGAGAGAAACTGCAAAAGCTGCATCTGCTGTACCTCTTTCAGATTCGGCATAGGGCAGCAAGGACTCTTCTGAGGGTCCCTGCCTTGGCCCTCCCAGCCCAGCACAGACCTCCCCGGGGTCACCAGCACAGGGCAAAGCTTCCTGTGCTGTGCAGTTCCACCCTTCAACATGGGAAAGAAAGGGCAGAGCTGCTCATTCCTCAGAAGGGAGGGTGGAAGATAGCCTCCAGCTCCTGCAGGAAAGAGGAAGCAGAGACAGAGCCTTCCCTACCTCCAGCTCCTGCAGGACCTGGTCCATGAAGTCTCCTGAGTGCTGTTTGTAAGCCACAGCCAGTCTGATGGCGTCGTTGAAGAGCTGGAGGGAAGGACGAGGCCCATCACTCTCAGGATAGGACATATGGGCACTGGGTTTTTTGTAGCAGATGGAGACTGTTCCCAAATCCCAAGGCAAAAAAAACCCTCTGCAAACTCTCTGTAGCCACCAGCCCTTCATGGAGCTGAACCACTGGACCAGCCCATCTCCGGCTCTCCATGCCCACAGCAGCCCTCATGTCCCTGGGATGCTGAGGGACCCCCACAGATGCCAAGCCTAGCAATCTGAACAGCCCAGCTCACCTTCACCACATTGGTGCCGTTGGCAGCGGACACAAAATAAAAGGGCAAACTGAACTTCCGGGCAAAGTTGAAGCTCTTCTGGGTCACCTTCATATCCGCTGGGGCAAACAAAGGAGACATGGTCAGTCAGACATGGCAGGAGATCCTGAGGGTGGGTGTCTCCTGGGTCTCACACCAGGCACTGCCACAGGACCTAGAGAGGCCACAGCCCCAGCAATCATGAAGGGCTGGCTGGCATTCCCTATGGGAGGGAACCTTCCAGCCACCTCCAGAGCCAGGTGAACAGTTTTTCCAGCAGATACATTGAGACACTTCAGCAGAGAAGAATCTGTGCATGCTGAAGGAGAAGCACCAAGCCTACCACTGACTGATCCAGGGAAGCCACAAAACAGCTTTTGCTCCTTTTCCTGCCATTTTTGACCAGGTGCTGCTCCAATCACCTTTGGGTTCTTGCTGGATGGAATGGGCAGTGTGGTAAGGATGGTATTGGAAGGACATCACTTGAATAAACATCAAATTGATGATATTTGCATTTTTAATTGCTAGTGACACAGGACAAGCACCTGTGAGACAGCAGGAATGGTCAGCAGAGGACCCAGCCCTGGGGGACTCAGGAAATCCTCTGGACTCAACAGACAAAGGACATGCATTCTCAGCTGGGGCAAGAGTGAATACCACCCCAGCCCTGGGAGGCTGGGAGAAGAAGGTACACTCACCATCAATCTTGTTGGCCACTACAATGCAGGGAATCTCTGGGCGAAATTCCCTCAGCTCCCTGTACCAGCTGTTTAGGTTCTTGTAGGTCCCCTTCCGCTGCACATCAAATACCTTCCAAAAGAGAACCAGCTATCTCAGGGCCCATCCAGACCAGCTCTGACTGTCCCTGGACAGCTCCAAGCAGCCTGGGACATCTCTGAACAACGCAAGGACAGAATCAAGAATGTTCCCAGGAGGACATGGCAAAGGAAACTGGGGGTTGTTAGAAAGGATGAAAGAGAAAGGGAGGTATCCACAAGCCCTAGCACATGCAGCCAGCAGGAAAAAGCCCCTCAATGTCCCTTACACTGTGACTGTGTCCTGTGACAAGTCCCTGCCAGCCAGGGAGCCAGCACTGGGAACAGTTGGTGCCAATCAGGGTCAGATGTGGCCTCCTCTGTTGTGACAACTAAAGCATCAGTGAAGGTGACTTGTGCTCCCAAGTGAGGAACAGTGGAAGGGGAGAGCAACAGGACAAACCAGGAGACGCGAGCAGGTGAGGAGCCACAAAACTGGGAACAGGGACAAAGGTGAGGATAGTGAGAAGACAGCAGAGCGAGGAGATGGAGGAAAGTGCTATGAGAGAGAGAGACCAGAGCTAAGCAGGCCCAGCTATAGTGGCTTTAACTGGTGAGAGAAGAAAGAACAACCTAGGAAAGTTTTTTAAACCACTGGAAAAGACAAGGAATACAAGGCAGCATAACCATAAAAGTAACACAAAGGCCAAGTGTCACCAGGACCGTTCCAAGCCTAAAGCCCAGCAGCTCCCGGCCGAGACTCCCTCACCATGATGCAGGCGTGGGCCTGGTGGTAGTAGGAGGCGTGCATGCTCTGGAACCGCTCCTGGCCTGCCGTGTCCCAGAAGTCTGTAACACAGAAACAGCTCAGAATGACACAAGTCACTCTGTTTTCCTCACAGCTTACACTCAGGAGGCAAAGCCCAGCCCACCTGGTCTGGGTCACAAATTGGGTTTCACCTCACCAGTCCAAAACACTCAAGGGTTAAGAGATTGTGCCCAACTGGGACCTTTCCTTAGCTGGGCTCAGCTGAGGGCTGTGATGGCCACAAGCAAAGGAGAAGTCACCAGTGACAGGAGTTGTACAGGACAGCAGCATGATGCCAGACAGAAGTGCAAAGAGCAGTAGCAAAGTCTGGCCCTCTGTCACTAGGTGTGACAATGGAAAACCAACTAAACCTTTGGAAACTGCTGAAAATTTCAGATTTCTGACTAGGTGATGGTTAGCCAGGGCCCTGCCACAGGCAATGCTCCATCTCCTCTTGCAGATACCTGACTCTGCCTCCCAGAGGCAGGACTCGCTCTGAAGTGCTGAAGGCAAGTCAGCCTAAGACAGACAGTCCATGAAGTTCTGTGTATACAAGGTGTCACCTGTCACCATGTACACCTGGACATCGCAATGCCCTTTGCTGTTAGTATCAGGTGTGTAGGTTCACATCTGGGTCTGGTTTGCTGTATAAATTTGCACAGCTTCAGCTAAGCACCCTGATGTGGTCACACCTCTGTGAGCTGGACCCAAGCATGCTGCTGCACTCAAATCCAAGTAGGCCATAGGCCACGTTTCTTAGGGATTCCTTTGCTCTGATATTGGTGTCTGACTGGACCCTGTGCCAGACCTGCAGAGCAGAGATTTCTGAAAATGCCCAAATACAGACATGTCCCCATCAGACCACATTTGCATTTACCGTCCGTGTCCCAACAAAGATGTTGAACAGTGTTGGTCCTAATTCCAACAGATCTTCAAGGAACTCCCACTTGCCCTGGTTTCCATGTGGACAACGAGCCATGACCACAGTTCTGAGCACGGCCACCCAGCCCATTCCTCCTCCCTCAAATGTCCACCCATCCATCCACCCACCCACCCACTCATCCGCCCACCCCCCCCGTGTCTCTGCAGCTCAGAGCCCAGGACATCGTGGGCACAGTGCCCAATGCTTTGCCAAGCCCAGGGGTTCGGCCGTCGCTTTGCCCCAACCACCGATGCTGTGCCCCCGTCACCGAAGGCCACCGGATTCCTCAGGACCTTGCTGTCCATCCAAAACTCTAACCAAGCTCAGGGCCGGGGGCTGTCCCCGCACTCACCCACGCGGACCTGCCGGCCGCCCACGCGGGCGCGGTGCTCGTACAGCGTCAGTGCGAACGTGGAGAGCTGCTGCGGGCGGCTGTGGCGGGGCCGGCGGCGGGCGGGGGCCATGGCCGGCGGAGATATGGCCCAGCGGATGGTCTGGGTGGACCTGGAGGTGCGGGGCGGCGGAGCGGGGCGGCCGGAGGGGGTGGGGGGGATGAAGGAGGAGGATGATGATGATGAGGGCGCAGGGCGGGGGGTGCGCGGGGCGCGCTGACTCGGCCGCTCGCTCGCCCCCCGTGGCAGATGACGGGCCTGGATGTGGAGAAGGACCAGATCCTGGAGATGGCGTGTCTCATCACCGACTGCGACCTCAACGTGCTGGCCGAGGTGAGCCCCGAGGGCGTGGGGGGCGGCGCTCGGGGGGTCCCGCAGCCCCCCGGCCTGGGAACCTGCTGGTGCTTGGACTTTTATTTCCTTCTAAACTCTTTTATTCTTTCCACCCCCCCACCACACCATTACCTCTGTGTTTTCCTCTCCCCCCGACAGGGCCCGAACCTGATTATCAACCAGCCCGACGAGCTGCTGGAGGGCATGTCCGAGTGGTGCAAGGAGCATCACGGGAAGGTAAAAAACCCTTCTCTGCCTTTGCCACGATGAGAATGACGTCTAATCCCGAGCGATCGCAGCCTCAGCAGGGACAGCTTGCACCCAGGAGGACGGGAGAGGCAGTGCCATCCTTGCTTTGTGGAGAGGATCCCATGCAAAGTGTTTTGCCCAAGGTCTCACAAGTGATCCGTGGCACGGAGCAAAATGCACTCGGGGATCTCTAGCCTTCAGCTTCCAGCTTGCCTGGAGCAGGCTGTGCTTTGCAGGCTTGTTTTTAATAGGGTGGAATAGTGCTGGAAGCGACTTTCTTGAGAGAGGAAGGTATCAGCACCGCCCAGCAGTGGATGAGGCTTCTCTGAGAGGGCTGGAGCAGGCAGGGGGAGCCTGGAATGGGATCTGCTGCTCAGATTTGTGTCACTGGCTCCCATCTCCCGAGGTGTGGGCTCAGCCTCCTCCTCCCAGGGTGAGGTTGGGAACTGGGGTTTGGCTCCTCGGTCCTCTCGTGGAGCTGATGGCATGTCCTGCCTCTGCAGGAGCCCCAGTGTAGGCTGAGTTGGGCTCCTCTGACAGTTCCTCCCGGTGAATCCTCTTCTACTTTGCATAAAGTAATTCAAAGACTAATTCCAGCATAGAAGGGGAAGGCAAGGCTTGAAGGCCTAAGTAAGAACAGGTGCAGGAGCAGTGCAGAACAGTCCAGAGCTGATGAAATGTAGATTTCTCCCTGCAGATTTTGGTATATGTGGGATTAAACAGGCCTGTAAACACTGGGCTGTTATTTTTGCCTGTCCCCTCGGTGCTAGGAACTCTGTATGTTTTTCACTGAAAGCTTCACTTTTGCAGAAAGAGATTATTTTTAGTTCTAAGGGCCACTGAAGAAAGGTTCCTCCTTGCCAGCAGCAAGAGAGCAAATGGATTTTCCAATCCCTGATGATGAATTGAAACTCAAGTTAGTTTTCAGTTAAGGGCTGAAGTTTTAAGACACCCATAGCTCCCCCTTCTCCCCCTCTCAGCATCTCAATCTTCGTGGGAAGGATTAGCAGGAGTTTGGAAAATGAATATTAATTTCCTCTGATGGGTGTTTTTCCCTGCTTCATTCGAGGATTCCAGATCAGCTTCAGCTTGGGAGTGAATTGGAGATGGTAACACACGTCCTTGCTGCTCCTGAGGAGCTACTTATTTTTAATTGACTAAGAGAAGAGAAGCAATTAGAATATAGATGAAAATGCAGCCACATAATGAATTTTTTAACCACCACTTGGATCTGTCAAGTAGATTTTTGCGGCACAGTCGTGGAAATATATAGCGTAGCCAGATGGAAATAAATCACTGAGAACACTTGGAGAGGATTTGACATTTAACTATTGAAAAAAAAAGAAGGAATTTTTCTGATTTATAGGAATCTTGATAAACACTTAAGGCAGGATTGTGGTTCCTTGTGTTCACTGATACCTGCTGCTCTCTGCTGGGGAGGTGAGTGCCTCTCCTGGAACAGGGATGTAAAGGGATGTAACCCTCTCCTGGCTAATGGGTATGCAGGTGGGTAAATCTGGGTGATTGAGAAGAGCCCTGAAAAAGTGCAGGGAAGGAATAAAAAAGAAAAGGGGGAAGAAAAAGCCCCAATCCCCACAGGAAGGTCAGTGCTGCCAGGACTATTTACCTGCCTTGGTTTTACTTGCTGAGCAGGAGGTCCCTGGGGAGAGTAAAGGCTGGAGTTGTCCCAGAGAACTGAACAGAGTTCAGGAAGTACCTGGGGAATAAACTGCACTTTAAAGGTTGATCTTTTCCTGTAGAGTTAAACATTTACTTGAGAACTGGAGCATTCCTGCCATTGTCTCTGGCAGAGTGTTTCTGATTTATGGCTTGGTTCTTTTTTTGCAGTCTGGCCTTACTAAGGCTGTGAAGGAGAGTAAAATCTCGTTGCAGCAAGCAGAGTATGAGTTCCTGTCCTTCGTGCGGCAGCAGACACCCCCAGGGCTCTGTCCTCTTGCAGGTGAAGCATCTTCTTTCTTAACAGCAACAGTATCATCCCTCCTGCACTCCCAGCAGGATGCAGACACCCGCTGATGCACATGGCAGGGATGTGCTCATGTTCTGTGCTATGCTTTTTCCTCACTGGGTATCCAACCAAAGGCCAAATATGGGTCTTCCGGGTGTCCTGCTACCTGCAGCTGTGTTCAGAATGTTCTCATACAGTCTTGGGATGGGTGCTGAGTGAAATTAATACCAGTGGTCACTCTCACTTGGCAGAAAACCCGATATTCATGTGATTCTTTGATACTTATCTGTATGACAGAAATTGTGGGAGTAGTAACTGAGGAATTACTAGAGGTATTAGTATTTAAACCCCGTGTGATCCTACAATGAAAATCTGACAAACCTTTACAATCATATTTACTAGAAAATGGGATAAATGAGCTGCTTGTGAATGGCTTTTCCTCCCCTGTGATCTCTCCCAGCTCGCTCATCCTGCCGCTCGTTTCCATGTCGCTCTGTAGCGTCTTTGAAGAAACATCTTGTTTTGTGTCTTTGTAGGTAACTCTGTTCATGCAGATAAGAAATTCCTTGACAAATACATGCCGCAGTTCATGAGGCACCTTCATTACAGGATTGTTGATGTGAGCACTGTCAAGGAACTTTGCAGGTAAATGTTCCCCCAATTAAGTGGTTTGAAAGATACCCCAGGGAGGCCTGTTCATGGTGCTGGGGCTCTGCAGCTCTGCAGGGGGACTCGCAGGGCTGTGCATTCTCTGGGTGTCAGTGGAACCAAAATCCTTTCACCAAGTGTAACAAACCTGCAGCAGCCACCAGACATGGTTTTGGAATCCCAGATTCCTTTTTAAATGGCAGTGTTTCCACTTGCAGGCGCTGGTATCCAGAGGAATATGAGTTTGCACCAAAGAAGGCGGCTTCTCACAGGTGAGCTTTCTGCTCCTGTCTGTGACAGAGCAGGGATCTGGAACCAGGGCAGGAGCCTGGCTCTTCCTGAGCAGGGTATAGGGCTCCCTGTGAATTCCCTGAGGCTATGTGCTTCTGCTCTCTCTCAGATGTCTGTATCCTCCTGTTTGAAACCTGGATAGTATAAGGAAAGGGATTATTAAAATACAGAGAACTTGAAGTTTCCTCATCCCTTCAATCACTTAATGGGGGTTTATCTGCCCTTGTTTGGGGCAGAGTTGGTCACAGAGACACCAGAATTGGAGAACTATGAATGGGGAGGTGAGAGTTCTGCTCCTGCCTATTTCCTGAGCTTGGAATGTACCAGAGGGACAGCGAGAAGGAGCCAGGGCACCTCTATTGTTCTGTGGCCATTCTGGGCAGGAGGGAGGGTCTGGTATAAACAGAGGAGGAGAAAGGCTGGCTGGCATAGAGATCCCGACTGATGTCATGGCTGGTGTGTTTCTGTGTGGATCTGACCCCTGAGCAGGTGGCCTGGAGCAGGGAGCTGGTCTCCAGAGCCCTCGACTCTTCCCTTGGATTGAATTGCCTTTAACAGCCAACACTGTAGGTCCTGCTGGTTTCCGGGAGCTGCATGTCCCATGGTGACATAAACTAATAAGCCACGTGTTGCTCCCTGGCACATTAGCACCACTGGACTTTTATTGCTTCCCTGAGACAACAAGAGTTATTTTAATTTCTGACAGATGCACCATCCATGCACATCAGTTTGGTTTCCTGCAGCCTGGAAGTTTTCAGTGGCACTGGGATCCAGGTGTAGCTGGAGATGCACACAGGCGCTTTGAAACCCTCCTTCATTCTCTTTCAGAGCACTTGATGACATCAGGGAAAGCATCAAAGAACTCCAGTTCTACAGAGATCACATCTTCAAGAGGAAAACGGATGAGAAGAAAAGGAAACTGATCGAGAACGGGGAGAGCGATAAAGCTGCCAGCTGATTTCCCCTCCTCCCACGCTGCCCGTAGCACACAGTAGATGCATCTCCTGGTTCTTTTCTGTTTGCCAGTCTCTCGGGAAGCTGCACCCTGGGTTACCTTATTTCTTACCAGCTGTTCAATGCAGACGGAAGCCTGAGTTGCTGCTGCTTTTCAGTTTGAGTGCAGAATCGGCACGCTGGGCCTCAGCAGCGCCTGGGTTCGGATGTTCTAGGTAAAACACGCTGTTTGATACTCCCTGCACCCTGTTTTAGGTGCAGTCTTTCACGACACAATAAAACAGGTCTGTTGAAAGATGGTGGTTTTGGACAGCCTTTCTTTGGTGCTCGCCATACAGCCAGGTGAAGCAGCTGCTCATGGGTTTGGAGAGGAAGACACTCTGGGAAATTATGGTCATTCCATCGGAATGGTGTGGGTGCCAGTCCTTCAGGGGCATTTAACAAGTGTGGTTTGGTCAGCCTGGAGAAGAGGAGACTGAGGGGAGAGCTCACTGGGGGTCTGCAGCTTTCAAAGAAAGGATGATGCTCTCAGGCACACAGTGAGATCATTTGGGTTATCCTGTGCAGGGCCAAGACTTGGACTTGATGATCCTTGTGGGTTCCTTCCAGCTCAGGATATTCCATGATTCTTTGAGTCCTTATCAATAAGACTGGTTCAGCCTTTAATCTTCACTTTGAAAGTATCTGTCCTGTAACTCCCCACTTCTCACAAAACACTTGTGAAAGTGGGGACCACAGAATGCTGCTTCCATCACCCAAACTGCCCTGTATTTGGGTTTCCAGAGGGAGCATGACTGCTTTTCAGATGTGGAGCCTGGAAAAAGGGAAGTATAAAAGGAATGTATGCCAGGAAAGGGACCTGAACTTTTGGCTGCAAATAGATTTCTCTGTTCAGCAACATTTCCCTGAACCTCAGAGTTAAAGTGTTCATAAAACGTTCTGTTTAATAACAGAAACTGTGAATAACTCAGCTCTGAACAGCCACATGCAAATCACAGAGTGGGTAACACAGATCACAGAGACGGCTGCCATCCCAGCAATCCATGGCACAAGAGGTAGGACTGAGAAGATGAGAGGTATTCCCCATTATCAGACAAAACCACATAAGTACCTGAATCCCTTTGTCTCTGCATCCTGACATTTGCTGCCCCAGTAATCAGTGCAGCGGCTCTGAAGGAGAAGGTGCTGCAGAGCTTTATAGGCATGAAGCTCTTTGCTATCAAAAATAGTAGTGGGGAAGGGTCTGAAGTGCTGAAAAACTCTTCAGAAAAGAGCGGAAAACACACAGGATGAAGCAGTGTCCCCTGTTCCCCACAGGGCCAGCTGGGAGGCACCTGCCCATGCTGCAGGTACAGCCCTGTCCCTGTGATGCATTCAGTGCATCCCTCAAAGCTGGTGTTCTGCCTCCTGCTGCTGCTCCCAACCCACCCTGGGATATCCTGGAGTAGGAGCTGCCAGCCCATAAACCAGAGGGTGTAACAGAGCACAGGATACTGAGCTCCCTGGCGTGTTTTTATTATGGGCATTAATAATAACAGCCATCCAGGGCTTCTCAATCCTGCTGATTGTTGGAGCACCTGCTCTGCCAGCCCTGGGAATGACTGTTATTGGAGAGAGGCCGTTAAAATGGTTAATGGGGCAAATAAACGAGTCTCTGAAATGTCTCTCTGTCACTGGGTCCCAGGTAGGTTGGCAATTCCTGTGACGTTTGTTTCCTGTGTGCCAGTGCCCATGGGCAGGGCTGAGGGACACCCCTGGATGGGGTTATTTGCCACAGCCAGCAGCTGCAGAGATGCCTGGGATGCATCCCCACAGCTCCCCACCCACCTGGGCCTTGGGATGGTGCTGTATTAGAGCATTCACCCTTGCCCCAGCAGCTTCCCAGACCCACATCACGGCCACACACCAGCAGAATCTGCTTTGTCTGTCTTTTCCATGTTGTTAGTTTTCTACCCTTCCTTTGACTTCTTGTTTCTGTGACCTACTTCTCCTGCTTTTCATATTTTATTCCTTTTTGAGAGGCTTTTGTTTTTCTTGAAACGTTTTTTAAGGAAAATATGCCACCTGTGTTTATACATTTTTAAATATTGTTTATTCTTGCTTCTGAAGTAACGGTGCTGTATGGAAGATTTTTATCTCATTTCCCTGTGTTATGCAATAGCATTCCTGGTTTTCTGTGCTGGCATCGTTTGAAGTTCTGATTTAGTACAAATTTGTCACACACTTGGCAGAGCACAGATAAACCCCACCAAAGCGGGTGTTATTTTGGGCTGGAAACAAAGCTCCATTCTGCAGCAGGGGCTGGGGAGGGGGAACAGACATGGACTCCCCAGCTTCACATCATTCCCTTCTCCAGAAGCACTTACACCAGTTATTGTTTCTGTGCACGATGCTCTGAAAGCTCCATCAGCATCGCACTCACAATCACAGAGGTTCCAGACACAGGGATGCAAATAACTGTGTGTTTTAGAATGTGGTAGCTAATAAAACTTCTTCAAAGGTGAATATAGAGCGTGCCTGGGGTTTTCAATGGAATTTTATAAATTATGTTGGCCCCTGCAATTATTTATTTGAAATACAGATTCGTGGGGAGGTCTCAGGTCCTCCTAATACCACATTAATAATGCGCCCACAGGTTACAGAGCAACTTAAAATCCACAGCACTTAATTCTAGCCTGGTGCTGGAGCCATCCTTGCCCTGAATGTGCAATGGCTCTGGTCAGCACCCTCAGCTCTACCATTTAACCCTCATGGAAATCCCTCTCCCAGGACAGCAAGCCAGATCGAGGTGGTTTAACAGCACATTAAACCCTTTGCTGCACAAGGAGTTTGTGCTCCCACTCTCTGTTTGGAACAGGAGTCCCACAGCTCCAGCTGCTGCCAGTCTGGAGGCTTTCCCATGTGGAAACTCCTTCCAGACACCAGTCATTTGAGCTTCCCATGACCTATTCCTCCCTCCCTCCCTCTTTTCCCTTTTTTTTTCTGTCCTTCCCTGCACCTCTCAGTCTCTCCATCCATCCACACTGTGCTATTTGTGTGCAAACCACAGAAATCAGGAGAAAATCATCTCGTGCTACACCAAAACTACACTGTGCCCAGCTTCAGTGAGGTCTGCTCCCATATCCATTTTCCAGAGAAATCCCTGTGCCCTTTTCCCCTCTGCTCCCAGGCACAGCCACTGACTCCACCACAAGGGTCCAAAAGAGCTCCTGCCCTTCGGCAGCTGCATCACAGACATGACACCAACCTCAGGAAGGCACGTGAAGGAAACAATGACCCCTTCTCAAGCAACATCCTCCCCAGTTCATTTGGACTGAGCTGGATGCTCAGAGGTGGCAGGGACGTGTCTGGAACACTGCAGGGATGCTGCACAGCCCACCCTGGCACCACTGCTGGCACTGCCCACCAGCCCTGGGAGCCTCCTGGTGCAGCTGCACCAGCTCAAGGTCGGCTGCAGAGAGCCTGGAATAGAAAACCTTCAGACATGTCTTTTTTTGTCTCTTTTTTTTTTTTTTTCCTCCTCCTGCTGCCGTTGATGATACCCTTTTACTGGAATAACTCTCTCCTGCTGACAGATAAGCTTTTAGGATAGTGAAATCTCTGTGACATTTTAAGTGCCCTAAATGACAAAACAAGGACGTGCAGAATTACCCCGCGACTACTCCGTAAAACACAACTTGTCAGGAAGTTGCTGCAGCCACCCAGGCCCTGCGAAGACGGGGCACCCCAACCCCTCCTGGGACTGTTCTTGTAGCAGGAGAGCAAGTGGAATAGCATGGCCAAAGGGGAGAGAAAGAAAGGGGTGAAACAGGGATGGGGGGGTGAGGAAGAGCCTCCCAAGCCATAGGGACAGAGGGTCCCTCTGGCACCAGGGACCTGCCTCTGTGCCGTGTCCCCAGTGATGGATGGGATCCAAATGGCTGTAAATTGCCGGGTGCTGCAGCAATGTTTTATCCACTGTGCTGGAGGAGCTGTGAGCAGTGCCATGTGCAGGGCACGGGCTGTCAGTCAAGAGCTGAGCGGTGCGGGGAGGGAGAGGTGACAGTCGGCGAGATCCATTCCCCAGCACTTACACCAGCAGGGAGAAGACCACAAATGGGTGTGATAATGGCGTGATGGGACCTAGCAGAGACAGTATTTTGGAAATGAAAACAATTATCCTGTGAGTCAAGTGGCACCTTGTGACCCCCCCAGCTCTGGGGGCATCAAGGGCAGGTTACAGAGCCTGGAGACCCAACAAATAAAGGAGGTGCAAATCCTTCTGCTGTCCTAAGACAAGGCGTTGCTGTTCACCGTTGAAATCCCAGGAAATCTGGGGGGAACTGTGATCTGAAATGACCACGCAGCCTGTGTGAGCCCTGAGCCTTCCCCAGAGTCCTCTCCTGAGCCGTGCCAGCCCCATGCACTGCACTGCAAAGGACTAAAATCAGCCTCTGCTCCCAGCCCGACACACAAGACCACAGGGAGGACCACGCTCTCCAAACTTTGCAGAAGGGAAATGAAGCGCAGAGAGATGAAGTGACCTTCCTAAGGTCGCGTGGGGAATTTGTGGCAGAGCCAAGGACTGAGCTGAGAGATCTCCAGGGCCCTCATCTACTCCTTCCACCGTGAGATATTCCTTCCTCTTTCCCTCCAGCCAAGTTAAAAATAAAACTGAGTTTCATTTCCCTTTGGCAGCAACGTGACTCCAGTGCAGCAGCCTGGTCTGGGAGCTGCTGGAGCCACAGCACCACCAGGATCTGCCTGGCTCTCTGCAGTGCCCACTCTTTTAGGGGATGGCTGCATGCATGGATATATTTGTATGCATATATTAATTATGTGGCGTTTCCTCCCCGTAATTAAGCGGAACCTCTTCACAGGCCCCTTTGAAGCAAATCTCTGTTGGTTCAGAGAAACTTTCATCGCCAGCCAGCGCTCTGAGGTGCCAGTTCACATTGTTCCCTCCAGTTGGAATGAAACTCTTTCTGATAACGATGGAGAAGGCAGCTCTGGGTTCCCAGTGCCATCACGCAGAGCCCAGCCCTTTTTTTGGAAGGGAAATGCCTGCACTGATACCTGCAGCAAGCCCTCAGCAGCACCCCAAGGGCTGGGGAGCAGCATGAAAGGTTCCCCCATTGTACCTGTAATTGATTACAGCCCTTTGTATCCCCTCAGCTTCCCTACGAGTCCTCCAACCTGTTGCATCCTTGTTTTCCCTCCTCTGCTCACCAATACCCCTGACAGGGGCTATCTTTTGTTCCAGGGAGGTCCACGGGCTGGGAGATGTTCCCTGCCAGATGTATCTGCAAAGCCCTCGCCTTTCCCTGTGGATGTTTCAGCAGCTGGACCGCTGCTCATGAACAGCCCCAAACCCATCACCCAACCCATCCTCCCATTCCCTGATGGCATCGCTGCTGTTGCTGCAGTTGGTCTTGTGGTGTCTCCCAAACACAGGGAGCTGCAGAGCTGAGAGTGGAGGGAGCTCTGGCAGGGACCATGGCAGTGGAGCCAGGGCCAGGATGGGAAAGCTACACAGAGCCCACGGGTTTCCCTTGGGCGGCTGTTTTTTGACTGCTCCTACAGTCAAAGGGAGGTCCTAAGGGCGCATGCTACCTTTCCAGGTATAATCCCCTTGTTTCAGCAGGGAACAAGAGCTTCCTGCAGGAATGAGGACTGTTCTTTTCCTTGTTTGCATAGGGGAGGAGGAGAGAGAAACCCTGGCTGCATCCCCATGCTGTGTGGGTGTCTGCACGAACCCGACACTCGTGGCATGTGTCAGCAGAGAAGGCAAGCGTCCCACCTCTCTGATTCCTGTGTGATCAGTGTCAGATGCTTGGCAATGTCACTCCTGCCTTCTCCTCCACCTCGGGTCCGTATCCAAGGCAGCAGTGCAGTTTGGGATGATGTTTTTGGTCTGTGAGCCTCTGCAGAGGAGAGGCTGACTGGGCACAGGTGGCACTCTGGGGCTCCCCATCATTCCCACTGATCCCCTGGGACGTGACAGGCTGGGGAAGGCTCAGTAAGAGAAACAGCCACATTGTTAAGCCAACATTCATCCCAGACTTGGTGATTTTCCTCCCACACTTTTTAAAACACATGCATCACCTTTGACTTCTGAGCTATACCTGGCATTGAACGGGCAGCTGGTGCCTCTTCTCCTTCCTGCTCTCCCTGCAGGGAACTGGCCAAGGAACATGAGAGCATCATGTTTTCTCAATAAAAGGAGATTCCCTGTATTAGCAGAGCTGCAGCTCTGCTTGAAGCAGACGGGGGAAAGGTTTGGTGTTGCTCTCTAGGTTTGTTCTCTCCCCACAGCAGAGCCACCTAACAAAGCAGGTGCCCAGCAGGTATCTCGGCACCGCTGTGCATCCACCCTACAACACCAAAACCTCACCCTCCAGCAATGCAAGACCTTTGCCCTTACAAGCAGGGCATCTATAGCATCACAGGGGAATATAAACACCCAGGTGCTTTGTCCAGGTGGAAGGTACCTGCTGAGGAGCCAAGCCCACAGCTCCACAGCCCCCGGAGAAACATGTGCCATGGATAATCCTCTTCTCCCCTCAGGATCACAAGTACCCACCCAGTCAAATATCACAGGCAGCTTGTACAGGATCTGAGTCAGCCTGTGATCATCCATAACACAAGTTAAATTAGGGCTAGTCAAATCCCCCGCCCTTAGAACAAACAGTGACCAGTAAAAGGGATGACTGGAATGTATTCCTGGTGTGAAGGGCTGCACAGCCCCAGCCAGGACTGTGTGCTGGATGGAGGCACCAAGGCATGTGTCCTCATCAGCCACTGTGGAGGAGGGAGCCTGCCCTGCCTGGCTCAGCCACACCACATCCTGGGTCACTCTAATGGATCCACTTTCATGTCAGGCAGTGAAAATGCAAACAATATGTTCTGGGACAATAATTTCCCTTTTCAGGGGGACAAAGTGACTTGGCCTGGGGTCTTTGCTGTGTCCTCTGCTGTGTGCTCTAATTGCCCTGAGATGCTCTACCTGGAGAGAGCCTTAATGCATAATTATATACCATTAGCAATGAGAATAACATGACAACTGCTTTGGATAATCACGGAGAGCACCGTTCCTGCCAGTCTCCTAGCTACCACAGCATACACGTATTGGGCTCATTTTGTACAAGAGGGCATTTTGGAAGCATTATTTGAAGCTGGAAGTAAGAACAGCAGACACACAGTCCTGGTTTCACGGGGCTCAGATGGAAACCAATGGGAAAATTCACTGCAAAGGCAAATCAATCAGTAGGATTTTTAATTTTCTAAAGCCATCCTAATTAAGAGCAGAGGTAAGGTAGCACAAAGAAAGCCCTCAGGAGATTGTGGGTGCTCTCTACCTGGAGATTGTGTGGTATCTGGTGGTGATTTAAAGACTCTGGAAGGCTGCGCTGCCATCCCTAGGTAAACCATTCTCACGTTCTATGACCATGCTGCTAAGAATTTATTCCATATTTCTCACCTGAATTTGTCTTTCATTCCTAGTCACTAAGGATCATTTTGCCTTTCCCTATCCCTCTCTCCAGCCACTCACTATCAGGATTCCCCTCTCCCTGAGCAGGCAGGGTCAGCACTCCCTTGGTCATTCCTGTCAGCACACCACACCCCTTTGCTTCTCTTCTTCCTAATATCCAGAGATGTGTGTCCCCACTTTCTGGAAACCATCCTTACAATTCCAGTGTGCAAACATCCCTCAGTCTTTTGCCATGTTCCTGCAGCAATTTTCTCCTAAACCTAAAACCATCTTTCTTGCCCAAACCACCGTGGCAACTCCCAGCTCACCCTCTCAGGACCCTCTCCTTTGTCCTCCCAACAGCAGGACCAGGTTTTAATCCACCACAACAACAAGAGTTGTGCCATGTACAATGCCCTGGGACATTTGGAGGCTGCTGGAAGGAAGGTCCCTGTTCACCATGATGGTCCCTGTTCACCATGGTGAGTGTTGCAGGACTGGGTTCTCCTCACTGGGGCAGCTTCTTGGTGCTGGCACTTCCCCCCAAGAACACAGGGCTCACAGCACTGGGCTGCCCACATCCCCTCCAGCCTGCCCCTCATCTACTGTGGGATGTCACCCACTCCCTCACGCTCCCCCAGCTCTTCCCTTTGACGTGTTTTTCAGCCTGAAGGACAACACTGTCAACCCACCCATGGAGAACAAAGGAAAGCAAACAGGAACCTCCGGAGGTGCTCCAAGTGCCAAGGACAAGGCTGGCTGCTGCCAAGGTCACAGGCATGAGGATATTCATCTTCATTCCTCACCACCACCATAGAGCCTTAGCCAGAGAGAACTGAGCCGCTTCCGGCTGCGCTTGTTTAAAGGATGAGGGAGCACAGGATGGTTCAAGAGGAGATTGCTTCATAAGACAATGGCTGAGCTGATAATGCCAGCTAAAGTCGGGCCACCAGGGACCTCTTACAATTTTAAGATCCAATCAACTTTAAAATATTACTGTCTCGGGCAGGCAACGAGTCTTGGAGCAGAAAACAAGTGATCCTGTTTTATTTACGGAGCAAAGGATGTTCTCCCTGTCCTCACCCATGTATTGAAATATTAATGGTGTTTGTGTGCATTGCTGTGTTAACATCACATTTCCACAGCTCAGTCTAAAAAAGCTCTGGTTAAAACGCTTAATGCCACGACACTGGCTGCCCAGGAAAAGTGGACAGCAGGGATGCAGAGGTCAGGGGCAGCAAGGACATGAAGAAATACCTCAGGGAGAGGCTGCAATCAGAGATATTTGCATCTTAATCCCCCTTTCCTCCCAGTGAAACCTACTCTGACTCCATCACCTTCCTGGTGGCCAGATGTCACCACTCTGGAGCAGCTTGTCCAGCATCAGCAGATGCCCAGCCTGCCTTGCTGTGGCTAAGGAGACTGTGACCTTGGGTTAGAAACTCCAAAATTTCCAGGTGCATCCGACTTGCTTCACCCCTTGTGACTAACATCCTGCAGTTACACAAATTCCTGCAAGGTCCAAGCCTCGCTTGCAGAAATTCAGCTCGGGAAGAGCCACAGAGCAGCAGCCCTGCTCCTGTGTGTGGGCTGGGTTGTGCTGCAATCCCCTACACGCTCCCTACCTGTTGGGATGCCGACAGAGAGCCTGGGAGCTCTTTGCAGCCAGTCTGTGTGCTGGGTACTGCTGCTGCTGTCTGGGAAGCGCTTACATGACACATCATCACTCTGCCTTAGCCGGTGGCCACAGTGGGACGGCAGCAGCGAGGACTGCATTATATATTTTATCATAAACACAAAAGCAACGACGACCACAGATTCTTAATAAAAATGTGTCTCTGGCGCCGGCGCAGAGCGCGAGTTAAACACTGTGTAACATCAAGCAATTTGTAGTGCCTGCACTTGCGATCGTGCAAACGTCCCCAAAGTGCCCCATGGAAAAGTCAATAACATCAATAAAATCAACAACAAATAAAAGCAGCCTGGCTTGGCAGCAGGCTCTATTCACAGGGAAAATCCCAGCGGCCTTTTGAAGAGGCTCAGTGTGAGAAATGTCCCCACGTGCAGGGAGGACAGGCACTCTCCTCCTTGAGAGCACCGTGCTGGGACAAATACTGACCAAGGGCATGTGCCACAGCATTGTGCCATGCCCACTGTCTGAGCCACACCAACCTTTGCATGGCCAGGAGTGCATTGCCCCCTGTGTGACACTGAGCATCCCTGGCACCTCTAACAGCACCCAGTCATCCCAGGTGCCTCTGGGAACCATCACTATAGAAGCAACAGGTAAAAGCCAACTTTGTAACCTACCTAGCCTTTTGTTGGGGTCTTTTCTAAAACTCTTACTCTCTCCTGTGTTGCCTGATGCTGCCCCTTTCCCACTCACCAGGACCCAAGTGCTCTAAGTTATGCAGCTTCTTTTATTATGTGCCCATTCATCCATCCACGAGATTCACATTCCTCCTCCTTTATGAAGAATTAACTTGTTGGAGCTGATTTATGAAGACTGGCAGGCACCTGTGCTGGAGCAGGGCTCTAATACGTTCATCATGAAGTCCTGTAGTTATTCCTAAAAGAGCTCATGTTAATGCCTCACATTAAAATTCATATTTTATTTCTACATAACTAGATGTCTCTCTGCAATCTTTAAGATATGCCCTTCAGAACTTGGATTTCTTTTCTTTTTTTCTTTTTTTTTTCTTTTTCCTTTTTGTGAGGGATTGAAGCTGTGCTGGTGACAGCTTCTCATAAACACAGAGTGGCATTGGCACAGGGCGGTGGGCTGTGTGTTCTCTGCATGTTACGTGCCTCAGGTCTGACTGACAGCGAGGACTCGCCAAGGTACATCCTCCATCAAACACGACTGACTTTTGTTAGCGCAGCTACAGAACCATTTTCCCTTAAGAACATAACCTTTCCCAAATCTCTTGCTAAGGGGAGCCAGGTTGCAGTGGAAAAGCAGTGGGTTGAGCTTTGCACTCTTGGAGAAAACTCTTCAATACAGGAGGGGCGAGCAGAGCTGGAATGGGGGCACGTGGGGGAGCAGCTCTAGGGGAGCCTTTCATGTGAGCTGGCTCACGGAGGAAGAGGTGGGCATGAAAGCAGAGCTATGGGGGGCAAAGGCCTGAATTGTTTAGTGGGAACATTTTCCCCCTCTTTCAATCCAGCGTGTTTCATTCCCTGGTAGAAACAAACCTACTGGAACCCACTGAATTTGGCACAAGTTCAGCGCAGAGCATAATTGCCTCAGGATTCAAGTTGGCTAAACAGCCCAGCCCCACGTCCCCTGTTTTTCTGACATCCCTTTGGATGCCAAACACACCTGAGGAGTACCCAGGGACCCTCAGCATCACGGGGGCAGGTGCTGCTGGCACTTCCACAAGGCTCTCCCCGTGCCCACACAGTTCAGAGCTGGCTCTGCAGGAAGGCGTTGGCGGAACAAAGCACCACGAGCTAACAACCAGCTCCAGCATTCCACTGCGGATCATAATTGACCGCTGAAAGCCTGAGCTACAGTACTAATCTGATAGGACTGTAATCAATTGTGTTTCTCGCTCTCAGATGTGGGGAGAGAAAAGGAGTGGGAAAGTTAATCTGGATTTTTTTTATTTTTTATTTTGTGCACCACTGCAGCAGAAGAACCTTGTCCCTTGTTATTATTTGTGTTCAGAGCAGGCTGCTGTGTTGGAAACACTCCCACAGGGATGACCACTGCTCCAAAGAGAGCCTGTCCTCAGACAGACAGACATGGAGGCCACCTGTGGAGTGGCCCTGGCATGACTTTTGGTCTTCTATGAGGGATGTGGTGCTTGTAGGAGCCGAGCAGCCAGGATGGCTCTGAGCACGAGGGGCCAGGCTTGGCTTGCTGCTGGTGATGGCCATTGCCCGGACTATCAGGGAGTGAGTGGATGTCTTAATCCCACTCTCATCCTGGATCTGATCCAAACCAGATTGAAGTCAGTGGAAATCTTCCCATTGGCTCCCCCGGGCTTTCAGCCAGACGGGCAGTGGCGTATGGAGTTCCTGGGATGCGAGACAGAAAAACAGACAGGAGGCCCAAGCAGAGCTGTGGCGTGACTCCTGTGTGTATGCGTAAGTAGATCTTACTGCAAAGAGGACATGAAGCCCTTAACAGCATTGACACTGCCCAGGAAAGCCTTGGAAACCTTTTCCTTGGGATCCTGGCATCGCTCAGCACAGCAAGTCCATGTGAGCATCCTCAGTGGTGCACTCCTGCTCCCACCCCTGCCAGCATCCCATCTGTCCAGCGCTGCCACCCAGCTCAGCACTGTGGGACAGGAGGAGCCACAATCCCACAGCACCCACAGCCATCGGCGCTGCGAAGACAGATCTGCTCTCGCTTATTTATTTGTTTTTGCGGGGCAGTGCAGAAAATGACAGCTCATAAAGTGCCTGCCAGAGCCCTCCCTCCCCGTGTCCTTTGAAGCGCCGCTAACCGCTGGCTTTGAACCCCCTCTGTTTATTGTGTGCTGCAAAGCTCACGCCTTCGCTGCTGACATAAATTATAGAGCAGGAGTAGAGAGAAAAGGAGGAAGATAATGCAAAATGCCCTCCCAACTAACTTTGCTAATTAAACCGGCTCTGAAGCCTTCCCAAACACCCCCATGTTATGACAATGTGAACAGCACATTCCAGGGAAACTGTTAAATTTATTGTTAAATAAATTGTGGAGATAAAGTTCAAATGAGACCATTGTTGGCCGATAGCTGAACATGAACCGACTTGTGCCTGGGTGGGCAAGGAGGCAAATGGCATCCTGGCTTATACCAGAAAAAGCATGGCCATCAGGACCAAGGAAGTGAGTGCTCCCCTATGCTGGGCACTGGTGAGGTCACTTCTGGAATCCTGGGGTCAGTTTTGGGTCCCCTCATGGCAAGAAAGACACTGGTGCTGGAGCATGTCCAGAGAAGGGCAACAGAGCTGGGGACATGGTTAATGGTGGGCTTAGCCATGGTAGGTTAATGATTGGACTCGATCTTAAAGGTCATTTCCAACCCAAGTGATTCTCTGATTCTGTGATTTACTTCCCATTACCCTTATGGCAAAGGGGGCAATCCTCAAGGAATAGGGATTCCTCTGAGCCTGGGTCATGTCTCCTCCTGCCATGCTCCCACAAGACACTCACAGTACAAAGCAAACACATCCCTGCTGGGTTTCCCCCTGGATTACAGCAATGGCAGCAAGGGTTCAGGCTGTGCCAGCACAGCACGTGAAATGGGAACTGACTGTCCTAACAAGAATAATATTCCTTGCAGAGGTTCACGCGCTGCTGCAATTGAGTTATGAAATGCCATGAGGATCAGGTGGACTTTGCAGGAGCTGCTCTTCTCGGAGAGCATTTTTTCATTGTCTTTAGCTAAAATAACCTTTCAGAAAGCAGGAGCAGCATCCTCCTCCCCCTCAGCCCTCCAGTCACTCTGTCCTCCGCTGAACATTGATTTTTGCAGTGCTCCTCATTTTTCCTGTGCTGGAAATGAACCTGTGTGTTTCTGCAGAGATGGTAGAAAAGAGACAGTAGAGGCAGAGACGTCTGCATGACCATGAGGTCAAACTGGTCCAGCTTTTGGGAGTCCTCAGAAGAGGCTTCAAGCTGCCCTGTGTTAGGCACTTTAAATTCAAAACCTTGACAGCCGGAAAAAAAAGAGGCTTCACAGCTACCTGCTCAATGCCGAAGGAGAATGAGACTGACCCTGTGCCAAGGAGCCCCACAGTGGGGTGACAGTGACTTGCCCCAGTTAACACATAATTTGTGGGTGATTATATTGCATTGATGAGTGGCCATCGTTCTCCACCTTACCACCGCTAATTAGCCATCAGGACCCTGGAGCTCTTTGGCTGCTATTTTAAGTCCTTATTCCCTCTAAGCAAACATCAGATAAGAGCAACTTCCTTTCCCTAAATAAAGCACAGCGAGAGCTTTCACTCACAGCCAAAACCAAAGAGTGAGCTGGTGATGCAGTTGGAGGAGGCTCAGAGATGTTTGGATAGAGGATGTTGGTGTTGATGTGGGTGTGCTTGGACCCCCGTGCACTGACAGCAGCCCCAGGGGCAAGCATGCCCCAGTGCGGTAAGAGACACTAGAAAGAAGAAACTCTAAAGGAAAAAAAAAGCAATTTTTGCCTTCAGGTCTGTGTCTCACAGTCCCTGAGCACACGGTCAATTCTGCTGGGGGAAGTGTTTCTGTACAACTGCTGCACTGACAGTCACAGGAGGGCTGCAAAGGTGTTGAGTGGAGCTCTGCATGTTTACCATTATTTATCCTGTGTGTTTTCCTGGTGCCAAGAGGCCCTGGGTACTGAGCAGCCCTCGCTCAAGGGAGTGCACACACACATGAGAAGGCAGGTTTCTCCCAAACCCATAGAAGTGGAAAAAAAATAGAGCCTATGGATACATTATCACTGGATGAGAGCTCACCCTAAACAGTTATCTATAACTATAAAGCGATTTCATTCCAGACCCAAATGATAAACTGGCAAATTTCATGGCCCAGTTTCTATTCAGGAACTACTCCCCCCGCTCGCTGAGGCTCATTTTTTTGGGGGAAGTATTGGAGGAAAATGAACACTTCCCCCTCAGATCTCCCCGGGGAACGCTCACACGATGCAATCGCTCACTCGCAGCATCCCTGACACAGAAGTACAAACGGCGACATTTCCCAATATCAAACAGGGATCGGAGGGGAGTTGCTGAGATCAGGCTCTGCTCTGATCTAACTTGCATCTCTCCAGTTTAAAATCTTAATTGAAATGCTACTTGAAAGCCTCTGGAGCGCAAGGAGGGGAGATAAACCCAGGCAGTTGACTGGAATGCCAAAGAAAGGGGAAGGAAAACCAAAGTGCTGTTTTTTTCCCGAAAATGTAATTTTGAACTGCCTGTCACTGGCAGAGGTACGGATGTGTTCCTCTGCAGAGAGGGACAGGAGGGAGAGGAAAGTCATCTCCCAAACTCGTCATGAGCAGCAAGTGCCAGCCAGGCAGCAGTGCTACCACCCTCATGAGTTTGGGAAGAGGGAGGGGAGGGAAAGAAGGGGACATGAGACCACTATATATGATCAAAGCTGGGCCTGAACCCCCACAGCACTGCTCATTGTGATGGCACATCGTGACACACAATTTCACAGAGCTGGTCAGAGCATTCCCTCTGTCCAGCAGTGGACAGAGCGCTCCTGCATGAGCTGCTGCATTCCTCCCTGCTAGTGCTCCCCAAACACTTCAAACAAAAGAAACCAAACACAAAGAGAGGGCTTCGAGGACCCGTGAGCCTCTAGCAAACACAAACACAGAGCACATCTATGTTTAATATGGAATAATCCCCCTCCACAGCACTTGGCCTCATGGCAAACAGAGGAGCGATTTGCTGAACCCCTCTAGCCCCACCTGCTTCGCCCTCCTCTGATCCTCACACTGCTTGTTCCACGAGAGCAGGAGAGGCTGAAGATGAGTATTGATTTGGGGGAGGATGAAGCTTCGGGGCCTCATTTCCACGTGTGTCTGGGGATCTTGGCAAAGCTGAGGTGTGCATCATTCAGGGGTGTTTATAGGTGACTTTTCCCCCCACTGCAGTCCCCCTGCTTGGGAACACCATCCATTCCTGAGACCAGTGCCCTGGCCCTGTGCCCCAGGGTCCCTTCTCTGCCC
The DNA here is from genome assembly GCA_035221455.1 of Xenops minutus. Lineage (NCBI taxonomy): Eukaryota > Metazoa > Chordata > Aves > Passeriformes > Furnariidae > Xenops > Xenops minutus. Next base: position 6,702,574 of record JAWWEE010000062.1, on the reverse strand, counting down.
ACACCACCTCCCTACAAGCCCTACAGTCCATCCAGGCATCTCTTCCACATGGGAGACCGTGCAGGGAAAAAAAAAAACCCAAACTAGCCAGGAACTGAATAGCTGGTAATTACATTTTTCAACATCTGCTACTTGATACCATTTGTTTTAGTATTTCTGATTTTTTGTCATCTGGAGCTGCTGAACTGCCTTGGAAAAGAACTCCCACTCGATAGCAGTGGCAGAGCAAGCGTGGCCAGAGCAGCACAGCACACCAACACCATGGCAAGGACCACTCGGCCAGCCTGGCTGCTGCTTTTTCCAGTGGTTTGGTTATTTTGGGTGCCGCAGACAAAATTCCGACAAACCGTTTGTTCATTTGGGAACAACAGAGCTAAAAAACAAATGAGGTGTTAAAAGAAGGGAGCTCAAAGCTGGTCTTTCATCTGCAGGCTGCCGTGCAGCTTTGATGGGGCCGGGAGAACAGCTCTGTTCTCAGGGGGATAATAATTATGGTTTTGGCTTTGAGAAGTCCAATGGGTTGGATCTTCACAGGCTCTTGGTGCTCCCCTCCCCACCTCCCCATGTTTCGACTTCAAAGTAGAAGGGAAGAAGCCCCAAATAGCATCATTTTGTTGATCAAAACCCTACACTAAACACTGGCCCAGATGAAGAAACCAGAGAGGAGCTTTTCATTAGTGGCAGATGAAAACGACACCTTGCTCAGGCTTGGCTGCTCCCATCTGGAAGAGCGATATTTCACCAGCTAAGGAGCCTTGCTCATCCCCGGCTGTGTGCACAGGCAGAGGAGGGAAGAGTGTCTTGCTCTGGGCACTGGCATTTAGGAGAAAATGGTTTTCTTTCATCTGTCCAAGTAAATCTCTTCCCAACACTTGTGAGCCTGATTGCTGCCAATTTCCGCTGCAGAACGCAGCCATTCGGAGGGAAGGCATTAGGACTAAGAGATACTCATAACATTTCAAATGAAGCACTTTTTTCCTTCCCCCCCCTCCAAATCCCACCTCAGGCTGTGTCTCTTTCAGCACTTGGGTATCTATTCTTTGAAAACAAGAGATATTTCTCTGCTTGAGCTCTGTCCTGTTTTTTACAGTCCCTGCCCAGGCATGAAGGCACTTTTGCTTGGAGGGATGAGCTCCCTTTGCAGCTGGGGCATTGTATAAATATACAATCATAGAACCATAGAGAGACCTTAAAGCTTACCTCATTCCACCCCCTGCCATGGGCAGGGACACCTTCCACCAGCCCAGGCTGCTCCAAGCCTCATCCAACCTGGCCTTGGACACTTCCAGGGATCCAGGGGCAGCCACAGCTTCTCTGCCCAACCTGTGCCAGGGCCTGCCCACCCAGGTACAGAACCAGCACTTAGCCTTGTTAAACCTCATGAGATTACCATAGGCCAACTGCTTGACTACATACTCCAGTATATATATGTATATATATTTTTTTTATTTTTTTTTTAAAGAACTTGGAACATATCTCCCTCTGCCCCGTGCAGTCGCTCAGGGTACACACAGGTGCCAGGCTACAACCATTTTCCACTTATCCTTCTGTGCCTGAATATTGCCACACATATGTTATGAAAAATTACCCGCTGCTTGGAGAGCTCAGAGATACAATAAGATCCACATCAACATTAATGAACCCCTGTCTCTCCTGCGAGAGGAAGCTAATGTAATAACAGCGTTATATTCGGCAAACAAATGCTTGAGACAATTTTTTTAAGCACCAGACAGTAAACAGGACCGAAAATATCCTCATGAATTACAAGAGTCTAAAATCCTCTACTGAGAAATTAATTTAATAGCAGTAAATACTGGAGCAATTTCCCCCATGTGGAATGCCACCACCACATTCAGTTAAAAAGCTTCATTTAAGCAGCACGTGGGCACCCACGAGGGCAGGGGAACGTATTTCATCACCTAATGGTCCTTTGGAAAAGGCTTTGTCCCTGCTATACCAGCTCTGGGTGAGGAGTGCACTTTCCTCCGTGGAATGATCAGGGTGAAGAAGAGGGAGATCATGTTGGAGGTATATAGAAAGAGGAAAAAAAACCCCATACAACCTAAGGATTTTTGGACAAACTGCAGGTTTAGAGAATTTCTTAAAATATAGCCTCCCTGGCCAAAAAACCAGACATAACCAGGCAGCCCCCACACTCGCCTGCTGCAGAGGGAAGGGAGCATGGCGCCAGGGCTGGTAATTCCCATTGATTTTTGGAGGAGGCTTCATCCCCTGGAGGTGCCTCGTCTCTATGAAGCAGCATCTGCTGAGATGGCCGGTCGGCACCCGCCTCCTCCGGCCGTAATGAGATCTGGGAGCGGCTGGAGGAGCCGGCGTGCTGGCCTTCGGGGAGCACATGGGCTTTGAGAAGAATTATGTTAATCAGAGTAGCCTTCTCCCTGCATCTGCTCCGCTGTTATTCCGGGCAAAATTAATAGGTCTAAGGAAAGATCCGATCATAATGACAATCTGGTCTGCTCAGCGGGAGATTTTATAAAGGAGCTGAACTGCGGCTCATTGAAAACACTTAAAGTAATTAGTTACAGGGCTACTCGCTTTCTTTCCTTTTAATAGTAATAATGGTTATTAATGTTTACAAATTACAGTGCCTTGCTAGGAAATGAAAGGATGGCTGGAGCTGTTGCCCAGGGAAAACAGGCGCTCCAAAATTCAGCCTCCACGCTCCCTTGGAGACAGATTCTCTCTCCCCTAGGCCAGGGCACCACTGGAAACAGGGTCCTCCAGCCAGACCATGATCAAGGGCTCACAAATGCGAGTCATTATGAGCCCAAAACAGTGGTTTGGCACCAAGGAGTGATGCTGTGGCCACCCCTTGCTGGCACACACTGTGTTCTCACCAGCCAAGTGCCAGGGAAGGCGAGGAGAGAATCACTATGTTGATAAATATGTAGGAGAAGCACAAATCAACCTGAACTTTAGGAAAGAAGAAAGATAATTAAAATATAAATAGACATGTTTGTTTCAAAGATTGATGGCAAGCACTCGACTAAGCCTGAAGATTAATCAGGGAAGTATAATTATGCCTTTGCACAAAAACCCCCTGTTAAACATCCTGCCTTCCCCAAACAGCAGAGTAAGGAGGTGGCCAATGCTGCCAAAGTACACATGGAGCTGAATTTTGGAGGACAGTCCCCCTGCATGGGGACACTGCAGTGATGGGGCTGAAGGCTTTGCTCCACTCCATGGGTGTGACAGCAGTTTCCCTTATTTCCCCAGAAATACTTCATTTCCACACACTGGAAAACTTTAATATGCTGGGATTTCCTTTTGAGCCTGTCCACCCCATCACACCTCCAAAGCCATTTGTAGGGATACAAGGCACCATCCTATCAAGGACACATTTTGTCCGTTCTCCTTTCTTTGTAGCCCCTGCAGACTCTCCAAGGACATTTCAAGGCATAATTATGGTGCTAAATGTTATTGCCCAAGCTCGTATGACCTGCTCATCATCCCGGGGGTGCTGCTCAGTGAAGCTTCTCCATAACCCCATTACACCCCAGGGCTCTGGAGACTGAGGGCAGGAGGTGGATGTAGCATCACCAGCCTCACGTTCCTCCCCAGCAAGGGATCACATGCCCAGGCTGAGGCAAGAGATTGATTTGCGGGAGCTGCGTGTGTGTCTCAAGCCATGTGTGACGAGCACAAAGATTTGTTTGACATCTCTTTCCATGCAAGGTCAAGTTGTTCTCAGCCGCTGCTGACTCAGGAGGTTGGGACACTGCAGAGCTCCTGGGAGGGTGGGATGCTGTCTCAGCATGCCCAGACACCAAAGACATTTCCCTCCGTGCCACTTCCAGCTGTGAAACATCAGCCTGGCTGATCCCACCAGGTGGGATGGCAGTCATGCATAGGGTGTACCTGCTTCCACCAGCACCCCTTTCCACCAGACCTTTCAGTGCTTCCCCCACCTCATATTTAGTCACCCAGCAACATTTGCTCAGAGGTGGGGAAGTTTTAAATTCGAAGCCCTTCAGAACAAGCCATCAGAGCACTGTGTGCCAACTGAAAACACAAGAAGAGGAAATTCTACGTAAGCAGCAAATGTCTTCATGGCCCTCAAGTCACTCCCCATTAGTGGTCCCTGCTCCAAGGCTGTTGCCCCAGGCTATGCACCAAACACTTGCCCCAAAGGTCTCTTATTTACCAGCAGGTCCAAGGTCCCGAGGGAGATCCCCATCACAAGGCAGAGCACGTCCTCAGCTCCTCGCGTGTGCCAGCTGGGAGACGGGGCTCAGCTCTTCACATTATTTACTTTTTATAGACAAAGCTGTGACCCTGGTCTCCTTTTTAAAGCTTATCCATCATGTACTTCTCTCCTCTCCCTCTCGGCATCAAGCTGAGAAGAGGATGGTGTGTGGGGAGGGATGCAGGATTTATTCTGCAGCCACCAGCGCTGGGGATGGAGCTGGCACCTGGGAATCCCTCCTTTCCCTTCCCAGTGCAGGCAGGAATGGGACCAAGGTCCCCACACCCCTCTTTACAGAATGCAGGAGACAAACAAACAGAAAGCAAGGGATAGTGGGAATTTTTGCATGGCAATCAAAAAGAACAAGCTGTCATTGCCTACTGAGCGAAACCAGGGAGCCTTGAGTGCAGTACATCGAGTGCTTTATTTAGAGTATCTGGAGAGAGAACAGGTAAAATAGCTGAGTTCAGGGATGAGGCCACAATTCTCTTGGCTTCTGAGAGCTGAGACTCTCCATATGAGAGGTCAGAGTGATTTTCATGAATCAGAGTAGCGGTGCCAGATGCTCTCCTCTCAGCTGGAAAAAGAGGACTGAAAAAGCTCTTTTCCCCTTTTTGAAATGGCTCTCCATCTCAGAGAGAGACCACGTCATCCCTGAGCCTTCAGCACTCACACTGCACCCAGGCACCTTGGTGGTATCCCGTGGCTCCCAAGGGGTGGCTGCTGGAAAGAGAGGGCTATGGTGTTCTCCCTCTTTTGCTGCCTCTGTGGTTCTGGAGCTGTATGTGATGGGGCATCATTATTCATGTACACACAGAGGTATAATATATATACACACACACTGGCCATGTGACAGAAAGCCTCTACACCAAACACAGAGGGAAGGCAGTTCCCCCTCCATCCACAATGGGACACCAGCTCACATGCTAATCTGTCATTGTCTTTTCTTTCATCTCCGACCAAACATTGGAGCCACTCTGTCTCTGCAAAGAACAGGATGGAAATACTGCAGGCTCACGAGGCAGATCCCTGCTTTGTCTGGTTTCTTTTTCTCCATGCATGAGGATGTTGGAAAACAAAGTTAGACATAAAATCCTCTAAATTATTTGAAGAAGAAAAAGGCCTGAGTGCGTGCCAGGCAGCTTTTAGGGGAGTGCCGGGAGAGGCAGCCCAAAAGCTACTGCTGAGCATATTAAAGAATGGCATTATCAAGTGGAACAGACAAGACATGTATATAATGCATAAGTAGTGTTTGCTGCTTCTCCAAACAACTCATAGATCACCAGGACACAAGCTCCTAGGAAGAGCAGAAAGGAAAAGAGAGAGGAATGCATGATAGCATCAGAAGAGACATGTCTGCTGCCAAAAAATGGAAAAAGCCCCGACAAAGCCTGGGATCTGGACAGGCTGGCAATGCCTGCAGGTCTGGGGATAGCTGGAGGGAATGAGCACACAGAAACCCATGAGACCTGTGTGTGTCTGAGCTGTCCCCTGCATGGGTGTCCCCAGTGCCACCCGTGGTGAGGAACAGCTCCTGACAGCTCAGCATCAGTCTGACGATGGAGTGACCTTCAGCCACTGAGGGATGTTTGCAACAACTTGTAAGTGTAAGGAAGGTTCACTTCCATTCTCATTTAGCACATTAAAAGGGTATTATTGCTACAAACCAGAAACCTAAATGAGCCCCCAGTTGCAGCTTTGGACGAGGCTTTAGACTAAAGGTGCAGGGCAGCAATTAACACGCAGCACAAAACATTTATCCTTCATAAACAAGGCCAGACACGCTCTCCCTCATTATAAACATTGGAAGTGCCATAATGAAGCTGCACAGAGAAAAAGAAGCAGAACACGTGTAAACCTGGTGGCCGTGGTGGCTCTGAACTGTGTCCCCCAGTTTCCAAGATCCAGCTGTTCCAGACAAGCTGCTGTTTGCAGCTGCAGCAGCTCAGCTTGTGCCCCAAACCCTGAAGGGCCAATCCTATTCCTTCAGCCTTTACCACAGCCTTCTTACTCCTGTCAGATTTGTAAAGCCTCCTTTGCCAATAAAACAGAGTTGTGCAATTTCATCTCTCGCCTCCCAAACAGGTTTGTCAGCCCCAGTGTGGCCATGGTGGCTCCTGGCTCCCTCCTCCCTCAGGGCAAACACCCCTGAGCCAACTCAGAGCTGTGAGCCTTTCCCCTACACTATTTCTGTGACAGGGAAAAGGAAACAAGAGATGGGAAAGGTCCTGCGGGTGCAGCCTGGCAGGGAAATGAGATTGTTATTATTTGTGGGCTGAGATGCTGCTCACAGAGCTCTGGGCTGTCTGAGTGCCTCTGATGAGAGGTGACCGGAGAGGTCCCTTGGAGGTGACTGTCCCCAACTCATGCCACTCCAAAACACGCTGGCACCTCTGGCTCTTCTGCCTGCTCAAACACAAGGGCACCGCAGGAGGGGAGCCTTGGGAAGCTCCTGTTATGGAGAAATCAGTCACTTTAATTAGCCCTTGCACTCCATTTATCTCCATGAAAGGTCCCTGGCTCCTTTGGCGCTGACTGGCAGGGGGAGCAGAAAGGAGCAGCAATGATCTATATATTTGTTTATTTATTTTTCACGGTCACAGCCTGCCTCCTGCAACCCAGGCTTTCCTTACTGCTCATGGGCTTCCAAACTCTGCTCCCCCGAGAGATGGAGCCCCAGGGCTCCTGCCTGTCTGCTGGGTTTGGTACTCCCAGAGCAAGGTCAGGAGCTGAGCCAAGAGCACCATCAGAGGTGCTGGTGATGCAGGGAGCAAGGACAAGGCTGCTCACTGGCCACACGACTGAGATAAGGTTATTAGGGATGCAGTCATGGCTCTTCTCATGGAGAAGAAGAAGCAGCAGAACCCTGGGAAAAGCCCAAGGGGCTGCTCCAAGAGCCCAGCCAGGAGAGAAGGTGGGGTGGGGTAAGCTGATCAGGCAACTGGCACCAGGGCAAATATTCTCCCACTTCACAGGGAAGAGAGGGAGCAAAGAGGAGTTACGTGCTGAGAAAGCAGGTGAGGAGAGGCAGGGAGAGGGCAGGGAGGGCAGTGTGGCTGTGTCCCTGTCCCCAGAGCACTGCTGTTTGTGTCAGCCCCGGCAGCTGAGAAGCACTTTCTGCTGTGACAGGGTTTTTTCTGTGATTGACCCCAATTACAGGAGTCAGCCCGCATGGGCTGAGCGCGTCACCAGTGTCAGCCCAGCAGCTGCTCGGTGCCTGGAAACGTGGCTGCCCAAATCCATACAAAATGAAGGGCAGGAGCCGGGGGTAAGGGCAGCTGGCACAGCAGAGGATGCTGAGAGTGGTGCAGCATCCCTGGGAGAGCCTGGCACGTGCATGAGACCTGTGCACATCCCACGTCACCTCCTGGGGCCCTGGGCACCCCCCAGCGCTGTCCTGTCCACCCACACTTGCCAGGAGATGCCCACATGGCTTGTTTACAGCTTTTCCATCCATTCCACGCAGTTTTATTATTTGCACTGTAACGTCACAAAAGCTGAAAACCAGACCATGAGGTTCCAGGAGCGCTGCAGACCCCACACCCCACAGCATGGCTGGGTCCAACTTCAATGCCCACTGCCACCCTCTGCCCTCCATACATGGGGAGGGATCTTGGCAATAGTCATGGCATGGGTGGAAAGCCTAGCACCACCTCCCAGTGGCTGGCCACTGCCATCAGCACCCAGGCCAGGCTGCACAGGTGGAATACACCCATCTGGTGCAAGGAGCACGAGGAGGAGTTGCTTTTTTATTCATTTCAGGTTTTCTCTGGAGTGTTTGCGAGCACAGGCCACAGGACAGATCAGCAAGCTGCTCCCTGGAGACCAGCTCATGAACACAGAAGGGCTATTTGTGTCCAGGTAGTTTCAGGACCCCCAAATCACTACCTCCAGTAGCCCCTGCCCAGGTAGGGATTATAAGCAATGGGAACCAGCTGCTCCAACTCAAACCATATAGCTGTGAAGCACCAAACCCAGCACATTAGTCCATCTCCCCAACAGCAATGGGCAGTAACAAACAGGTTTATAAACATTCAAGGGTAAATATTTCCCAGCTTGTGTTTCTCGTCAATAACCTTGCAGAGAGGCAACTCATTACAGAAGACTAAAGACATAAAAACTGGAATAACACCCATGCAACAAGCTTTCACAGTGCTGTAGGACCTACCCACACCTCTGTCTGGAACAAGAGCCCCTAGACAAAACCATTTCAGCTTTGCAGCCAACAAACTCTCTTCCTTGCTTCCACTACAGTCACTCCTAAGCTCCTAAGCAATGTCCAGAGCAGATGGGGTGTATTCACAAACTAAATGCCTTCACCAGATAACCAAACCACTGACCAAATAACAAAAACGATACTTCTGCAGCATTAGCAAAGAAATAAAACCCAAGAGACTCACCCAGGGTCCCAGCTGAAGGCTCTGGAGGAACACCATGTTCCACCCAGCTCTAGAGAGCACTTGCCAGGACATAAAGAACTTCACCTGCCTCATCACTCCCCTCATTAGTTGTGCCTCATTAGCCACCTGCCCACACCTGTGGCCCTGCTGCTTCCTCCCCATCCTTGGGGGTTCACACAACTTCTGCCTCCCCATCCCTTTGTCCCACTGTGTCTCCTGGTCAGGAATGCTTCTCTGCCCACACCACTCCACCCTGTGTTTGCTGTAACACTGAAATTGGGCTCTGCTCAAAGTCCCACTTCCGTTATTATTTCATTCTGCTGTTATTAATACCCGATTTGATTCCATTTGTTCCATTTTACAGCTTGTCTCCTGCAATTGCCTGGCTTTAGAAACAGTTTTATCTGAGCAGGTGAGGCAGATTATAAATAAATGTTGTACTGCTCTTTGTATTTTAAGCAAATTTGAGACTTTCCTGATTAGGTGCTTTCACTAGAGAACCTCGTTCTGTCGGATAATTGCACCTCGGCTCTTTATCCTCCCCTTTTGTTCTCTTCCCCCCTTGGCAAAGCTGCAATCTTGCATGAGAACATCAGCAGACAAAACCCTTGAAAATAACTCTCCAGAAGAAATCTCATTTACTTTTTAATCTGGTTCGGAAATTTGCCAGCAAAATTTCCCCCGACAAGCAGAGCCATTTATTCCTAGTTATCATCCTGGCCGGATCCTCACTCTCAATCCGGGTAACGCAGTGGGGATGGCAGAGCATGTGAAGAGAGTGAGACAGAAATCTTTTGGTATATTATTTATTAGATACAATCTTCCTCCCGATAAGATCAGTGAGCGGAGGACAAAGTGACGACCTCAACCATTCCAGCTGCTTATGCTGAAGCATCACATGCATAGAGAGTCTTGTTTTCCCTCACTTTGGCAGGTTTTCATTTATTTATTTATTTGTCTGTCTATAGGCCACACACACGTCCATATGTATGTATGTATGTAACATTCTGGGGGGGAAAGAGCTGATTTGCTGTTGTTTCCTCTTGGACAAGGGGGGTTTCACTGCATTAGTGACTTGAGGATCCCCTCCCCAGGGATAGTGATGGGACAGCGCTGCTCCCTGAAGTCATTATGGTTTGTTTTAATGAATTGTCTAATGGATGACCACCACAGAGGCCACAAATTTGTTCCATGTGGCATCTTTGGGGGCAAAGCGCAGAGAAGGCAGCACATGGAACATGCTGATCCCCAGTGAAATCTGGTGAAGACTGAAGCTGGTGAGATCTGGAGTGATGTGGGCTCTGCTGTCATCTGTACCCCAAAATAATCCTCGTTCTCCACTTTTTTCTTTAAGGCCTAAGTAATCCAGCTGCAGGGACTGGGAGGTTAATGCTTGGTGTCTGTCTTCTCCTGGCCATCCCTCCCTGCCCTGCCAGCCACTGCTCCTTTCAGGCTGGAGATCTCCCTGCCCTGTGGGTTCTCTCCATCAGGTGGATTCCCTGGCTGAGCCTGGCGCAGTCGCTGAAGTTTCTGCATAAAAGTTTCCGTCTCTCACTTTTCCTTCTCGCAACGATGCCTCCTGTGGGAAGTGTAAATACAGAAAGATGACAACGTGTGCATTAGCGCTCGTTAGAATGTCATCATTATACCCTGCAAAGTGTCTGCTGAAGGGATCCCTGAAGGACACTTAGAGATGGAGCAGCTGCTCCGGATTTGTTCCAGCTCACATCTCAAAGAAAATGACATTGAGATGAATACAGCATCACGTGTGGCTTCGGAGCAGAACAGGGGCGAGAGAGGGGTGATTGCTGGTGGCTGCAGGTCCAGGATAGACCTCAGCAGACTCCACCATGCCTGGTCTCTGCCTTTTTAGCATTGATGGAGTGCTGAGGGTCCTCACAGCTGAAGGGTCTGATGGAGGGATGTGTGTTCCAGCTCCGATGCTGGCAGCAGATTCATTGCAGTGGATGAAAGTTTGGATTCTTTGGGGGAAAAACCCAAACCACCACCCAGATGTCTGGAAGATAACACACACCTGATCAAAGTCTCAGGTGTATTTTAAGCTGGATTGTCATCTGCTGGAATCAGAACAACCTCACTTATTCCTTCAGTGGAGCGAGCAGGTTTGTGCAACAAAAGCTTCACCCCCACCAGACCCAGGACAGGACCAGTCTCTAACCTGCCTTTCACAGCCTGATGCCAGGAGAGAGGGGAATGCAGGACTGACGTGTCTGTGTGACAGCCCCTGTTTGCTTTTGGAGAGGAAGCCTTGAAATCGAAAAGCAAACAGTCCCAAGGGCACTCGCTGCAGGAACGAGGAAGGTTAACAGCTGTGATTGACCATGAGAAGATCCAGACTCTCACACTGCCGGGAGCCCTCACATGCTTTTCTTGTATCTCTGCCCAGGAAATAAAGAAGAAAAGTATTGTCTTTGATTCCCTCATCTCCTGGGAGCTCCCATCACGTCAAGTAGCAAAGCCACAGACAGACTTTCTTCACTTGACAGCAGCAAACAGCTCCTTCCCTGGCAGTGGTGTTAGGGCTGGGGGGATCCCTCCTGCACAGAGGCCAAACAACACCTGAGGAGCCAGCAGAGACCAGGTCATGTTCCCTGGTTGCATTCGGGTGTGTAGGTCCCAGACCAAATAATTTTTTACCTCATCTGCCAAAAAATCAGCCTGCCCATGTCCTTCTGCTTCCCTGTGCCATCAGCTGTCCAGCTGCTCAGGAGCTGCACATTGGAAACATGGGTGTGTTTTGGGACAGAGGCACGTCTCCTGAAAGCATCACCCCATGGCAAGGCTGGGCTGGCACGGGCTCCTCAGTGCTGCCCCACAGCCCCCATGTCCCTAGCTGGGAGCTGCAGGATGGGCACCAATAGGACAGGTAAAACACCTCGGAATAGGATGTGGGAATATTTGGTTCACCTTCTGCTGGAACGGAGAGTCTCCCCCAAATGGAAAGGAATGGGTTGGAAGCAGAGGATCAGTGCCACAGGTGGCATTTGTGGAGGCAAAGGGAGGGACAGCAAGGGCTGCCAGGAGCTGGAGTGGGGATGGTGCCAAGTGGCTGCTGCAGGGATGGATTTGCTGTGAAATTGTGTCTCTCTGGGAGGAGGCAAATAGCCAGGGCCAGCAGAAAATTTTTCAGAAAAGCAGAAAATTTCTATTTGGTCAGTTTAGATCCTGCTTTGGAGAAGAGGAGAAGTGTGGAGTGATGCATGTTAGTGCTGGCACAGAGGCTCCAGGGTTGTGTGCTCAGACCAGGACCCTCAGGTACCACCACAATGTAGATACCTGTGACAGCTGCAGGTGCCTCCTCCACATGTGGCACACAAGAGCAGTGCTGGCCATCTGGGTGGGATGTATGTAATACATAGTTCATATGATATTATCTATTACATCATGTCTGTTATTACATCTATTTTTATTTGCATGTATATATGTGCATGTATATAGTGACACCTCATCCAGCAGAGACTGATCAATCATCACTAGCACTGGCAAGTCTTTACAATGGACTGATATCTCATTAGGATATTTGGGGACCAAAGAAATCCAACAGGATTTCACACCCCTCAAGGTGTGAGTGGGTAACAGGCCTCCTGCCTTGGGCACTGACAGCCCCCACGCCAAACCATGTCTGTGCTCTGAGCTGGAAATCAAGTGCTCCACCATCACTGTGAAAGAAGTTCACCTTCCAACAGGCGCTTCCAGCCATCAAAACATTGAGTTTCCCGGCTGACATCCACCATTTAACAAATTTCAAGTGAAAAATCTATTTCGGAATGAAATATTGCCATGCTGCAGCCCAGCAGCGCTGAAACATTTCAATCCTGCTGCTGCATCTCTTCCTCCTCTCCCATTTTCTGCCTAACATGAGATGACTGAGGCAATAAAGGATGCAGTGGGTGCCAGCCTAGCTCTGATCTGAGGCTTGCCAAGGCCACCACGCTGTCCCCAAGGGTGGGGTGTCCCCACTGCTGCACAGAGAGATGGGGAGATTCCAAGAGGCAAGGCTGGGGCAGAGGGAAAATGTGACTCCCAGTACAACACAGCAAAGATGCAAGAAGACTGCCCAGACGGCTGTTTTGCTGGAAACGAGCCTCATTTGGGGTTTCTGTAATGATTAGGAACTAGTTGAAGCTAAAAGAACTAGAATGAGAACAGATGAAAGGCACAATCTGCCGAGCTTTATGGCATCCCCGTGCTGGGCGCCGAGCACGCCCACGGTGACTTACAGCACAGCTGACAAACAGCGACTTGTTAAGCTGCGGTGGCTGGATGATACATCTGAGACTTAAAAGCACAAACAGAGATTCACACCAGCCCTCCCGAACCCAACACAATTCCCCATATAGGCAAGGCCTCCTCTTCTGTCCTCCCTGCCCATATATATTGCTGACAGACCGGCTCCCCCATCTGTGGGTGCAGCACTGCCACCATAGCAGAGCCCACCAGAAACCTCTCCAGCATCAGACCTGGACATTTTTATTCTGATTTTTTAAAGCACATGCTTGACTTGGTGCCTGCAGCCTCCCCTCTATGCAGCAGAGTTGCCACCTCCCCGAATAGCTGTAATTTCTTTTTAGTTCAATTATTTCTGCACCATATTGTTTGCAACAGCTGAAGCCAACGGTGCCTTTCACATATGATGTACTCCATGTCAATGCCCCGTGAAATATTAAAACTACAATGGTCTGAAGTCACAGAGTCATAATCTGTTAATAGCTGGGTTCGTTTTAGCTGCAGAAGATGGCAGAATATTTCTATTTTTAAATTAATGGGTTGATTTCAATGAAGCTGGGCTTTCATACCACTGCACACCTTGTTCTCCACTGGGGTTCAGGTAGGGGGGAGCTGCTGACAACTTTTGCATTAGCTCTGCATTTACCTGTACCAACACACTTGGCTTTATCACTTTGTTTCTGGTTAATTTACAGAAAAATATTTTCTTCTGTATTTTTCCAAAGCACTGCATTGACCAGGCTGAGGACTGAGAACAATGAGACACATCTCCAACTCCAGTTCTAACTTCCCAATTCTCCCAGAGTTTGAGAGGAGTGAGAATGGGGTAGTTCTTAGGGAGAGTCCCACTCCCTACATCCCCATAACACTGCTTTTTTGGGATATCCATCCCATAGCTTGACAGATGCACACTTGCACTTTCTCTTCTTAATAAAGAGAAGACCTTTTTTTTAATGCTTTCTGGCAAATTTGCATATCCCTCCTCCTCTCCTTCCATGCTTAAGCTCTTGAAATATAATAAATATTTCACTTTCAAATCTAGATTCATTAAAGGATGCCCAGGAGGAAGAAATAATAAGATCTCACTTTACAGCCCAAATAAAGCACAGAAAGACGCAGCCTATAATGTATATTTCAGGCTTTAGGTTGAAATAACTCAGACATTGCTCCTGGTTAAGAAACATGAATGGTGCTGTGTCAGCACCTTGGCTGAAAAAGTATCTTCTTGTAATATTTTATGCCTTTTGGGAATGACTCCCTGTGACCCTCTGCTGCTGAGAGTGGGAAATGAGGCAGCCCAGAGCAGCAGCTCCTCCACTGGGGGAGAGCCGAGGTGTTCCTGTCTCATTCCTCCATCCCGTGCAGTGCCAAGAAAAGGGAAAAGAGGAGAAACACCATTTTTCTGCCATGTTTTCTGACCAGAGGCAAGTGTTCTTGCTCTGACTGCAGAGCTGAGCAGCAGCAGGGCTGAGTGGGCTGTGAGTATGCCTCTGACAGTGCCTATGACAGTGCTTGTGGCACCACCTGTGACAGCCTGCCTGGTGCTCATTTATTTATAAGAACCATTTCCCCACTAATAAAGTGACCTTGTGTAAAAAGTTCGACTTTTCACTGCTATCACAGAGTTAGGACAGGCCACACTGGTGGAGAGGGACCACATGGGCTGCTGTTCCAGGACAAACAGCTGTAGACTGGGACTGAGTATTGATGGGGCTGAAGGGCTCCATCATTTCCCGACAGAAAGTGCAGGGAGCAGCACATCCAGGGGCATGGCTGGTCCTGCCACCACTGGTGCCACGGGGAGCCTGGACTCCTGTCCTTCATCCCCTCCGACAGCCCATGCTCTGCCCAAAGGAGCCTCTGTCTCCTCTTTGCTGCCTCCTCAGCAAACCAGGACCCATGGGAGAAATTACAAGTGCTGGAGAGCTGCTGCTTTTTCCTGGACACTGCTGGATCTGCTGGAAGCAAATTAGATCTTTGAATTAGACCCAAAGGGTCATCTCGAGTGCAAGGAGGACAGACCCCACCTTCCACAAGATGTGCCATAGTTATCACCATGGCTCAGCTTCAATCCCCGAGCCCCAGCAGGGCAGGACATGCTGCAGATCCTGAGTGGACAGCGTGGTGCTCTCAACTGGCCTCTCCTGCTGGCACAGCTCAGGACTCACCACTGCCACTTCCCCACACCATCCATCCTGCCCTGAATCTGCAATGCTCACATCACTGTGCTCACAAAATCTTCCACAGTTTTGCAAGGGAGCAAATCAGCAGAGTGGGGTGGGAAGGGACAGGGGAGATCCACAGGGATGTGCTGCAAGGAAAACACTGGTAGTGGGATTTTTTTTGCTGTGATTTTACTCTCCCACGTATACTCCTGGCTAATCCAGTAATCTCTTATTTATGTGCAGCCTAATTAAGGCTGTGAGTAGCTTGATCTTTGTTTACTTAAGTGCATAGCAGAAGATTGCCAAGACGAAATGAAATCAGCTCCAGGCAGGCAGGGCTGTGTGTGCTGAGGATGGCACAGCACGGGGCTGGGAGCTGCCCTCCTGCCTCTCCGGATGGGGATCACACAGGCTGTTGCATTGCACACCCTGTTGTTAATTCAAATTTATCTAATAAAGATTCAGACAAACCAGACCAAACCAGACCCAGCAAAGTCTGAAAGCAGCTAATGAAATGTGATTAGTGCTCCTCAGCCTCCCTGTCACCTGTTACCAGCAGGACTTTGAATCCTCCGAGCCTTGCCTGGGAGCAGAGCTGCACAGGGAACACCATGCACTTGGGGTGGGGAGAGAATAATATGGTTTTAAATCTCATCCCTATAAAATAGACCCATAGCTGGGCTGACACCCCACTGAAACCACAACACAGATGCCCACAATCTGCTCTTTGAGATCAGCCTCTGCTCTCCTCAGCAATCCCCATCCATGCTGGCTCTGGAGGAGCTGTGCTGATCTTTCACCAGTGTTCCAGCAGGGCTCGATCTGGCACCTGCTCCCTCACTCCTTGGGACTGATCTGTCTGGACCAGCGTATGAAACCTGACTTTGCAGGACTTACTGCAGGGGAGTTGATGGGGAGATCCGTGTGAGTGGCTGGGTGTGACAGGGATGAGGGGGCTGCGAGCTGCCTCTTGTGATTTACACCAACACTGGGGAAATAGATGAAGTATCTACTCATGTCAATTCTCATTTACTCAGCTACTCTATCTTAAAGGGGAACATGGATAACGTTGCTTTTTTGGAGCATTGCAGATGAAATATGCTCTCAGCATTGCATACATTACGATTTTTACACTTACCACACTGGGAGCTTCCTCTCCTCCCATCAGCCCACGGCAGCAGATCCCACAGGCTGAGCCAGCTAACGAGACTATTACATTCACAATGTGCACTGCCACCCTACGTCTTCCAAGTGCTCTCCAAATGGATCTGTTTGGACCCATTTTAAATATAAATATTGCTGGGTTCTGTGCTAAATGTGTACGCAGTGCGTTTTACGAAACCTTTAACAAATTCTGTGCAGAAGAATATGTTTTCCCATATGGGCTGCTTAAAGAAAGGCAGATGTGAGGCAATCCAAATCCCTCATATGCTTCTCCTCCTTCTCCCTTTCCTTTTGGCAAACTAACTCAGGCAAAGACAAATA
Source organism: Xenops minutus (assembly GCA_035221455.1). Taxonomy (NCBI): domain Eukaryota; kingdom Metazoa; phylum Chordata; class Aves; order Passeriformes; family Furnariidae; genus Xenops; species Xenops minutus. Next base: position 6,686,069 of record JAWWEE010000062.1, on the reverse strand, counting down.
TTGTATCAAAGAGTTATGGAAATAAACACGAATGTAGCTCAAGGGCACAAGTAAGTTTCTGGAATATTTTCTCTGTGCAATTAATAGGTAACATTGCGGGGGGAGCACGGGTACCCAAAATATGCCCGAGGAAGCTAATTTTATTGTGCAGACGGTACTCTGGGAGCCACAGAGCGAGCTGTGTTAAGCAACATTAGTCAGGATACTCTTAATAGGCTGCGGAGAAGGATGAGGAAATGTGAGTCAGAAGTTGAGGGAGAGCAGGTAAAGCTGAGCTGCAGGGAGGGGACGTGAGGACTGGGTCTGCTCCATGCAAGACAACAAAAGGTGGGAGCCACATCAGGGGCTCAGGTGTGAGAGGCTGGTGAGCCCTCCAGAGCAGGGAGAAGCACCTGGAGGTGGCACTGCCTGTCCCAGACCCCGCTCCTGGGAAGGATGTGCTGGGAGAACTGCCAGCCTTAGCACGAATTCTGCAGATGCAGGAACCCCATGGCCAGTGAAGTGTGTGCTGTGTGGGAACTGCTCATCCTGTGCCCAGGGCCCTGTTAAAACAGATGGCAGAGACTGCAGCCACAGAGAAATCAGTGGTGCTTCCTGCACAGTGTCTGTGGTTGTGCCCGGCACAGCAGGGCTCCCTGGCACCCTCTTCCCATGGGAGAGGCACACAGGGTGTGCTGAAAAGCACCGAGCCAAAAGCAGGAGGCCAAAAGCCAGCACCAAGCTGTATCTCGCTACAAACCCCGTGTTCTTACAAGAAGAAAAAGAAATAAATATCTGGTTCTTCTGCCAGGTTCCTCAGTTCATTAAATAACCCACAAACATTAAACCAGATGTTGTGTTTTATCGCTTGACTCAGATCATTATGACTTTATTTCTGACGGACCCGGAATAAATGAAATGCAGTTATAAAGGTTATTTAACTATTAAAACAAGTATTAATTAAAGTTTGCCAAGTCCTGGGGGCCCTGAGGACAAGAGGCAGCTAGGTAAATGTCAGTTATTATTTAATAAGTCCTTGTTGTTGAAATACGTGGCACGTGAGCTGCATCCCCAGCAGGAGCTGGGAGCTCACCAGTCTCTGCTATAAATATTTTGCCCGATGTTTGCAAGGCAGAGGAAAGGTGGGAGGTGATTTAGTGTCAGGGTTGATGCTGCCAGGGACAGAGGGCTCAGTGAGCAGAGGCAGAGGAGGAGCAGGGTGGGCACCCAGCAAAGCCCAGCTCCCCCACAAGGGGCTCAGATGAATGGGAACACAGAGAAGCTCGCAGGGCTCTCATTCTCTGTCCTGGTGTGATCTATGACATGGATGTCACAGCTCACTGGCACATTGGTGCACGTGTTTTGGGCTGCCTTCAGCTCACTGCTCATCCTCACCCACGGGGCTCGTGCCCCCTCCAGCCTGGGAATGCTGCAGATTGGGGTTCTCTCCTGTTTTCTGCCTACAAAGCAAAGACCACAAGCGCTGACCTGGCTGGAACCCTGGGAGGATGAAAGGCAGCAATAAATTGTACAACAGCAACAGCTGAGCTCATCCAGGATTTCCAGAAACTGCTCTAATGCCACTAATTAACAGAAATAACACTGAATAGGCTTCCAACACATTGGAGCTCGAGGAGCAAAGGACTTCACTGAGCTGGAACCCAGGAGAAAGAAATATGGAACTGCTTTTGCATGTTATCCTGTAATTAGGGCTTGCTGTAGCTTTGTCCCTGTTCCCTAAGTGAGGGAGCACACTCGGTGTCCTGCTGGTGACACAGACTGAGTGGAACAGCCACCTCACAAGCCCCCACTTTGATTCTTTTAAGCATGACAAAGGGAAAGAAGGGAGACAAAAATGAATATGGAGCAGGGAGCCCAAGCATTACATGGGGATGAAACGGTGCCAATGTTTTTTTAAAGACAAACCAAGGAAATGAAGGGGCAGCCACTGTGCCACGACAATGATCACTCAAGTCAAAGTTTCACTCTAATCAGTTCAGTTGTTAAGGGGAAAAAACCAGAGCAGTGCTGGGTTTGGAGAATTACCACACATAGCTGCCCCCTGCCCCAGGATGCCATCAGCAGGGCAGACCCCAGCTTGTGAGGAGCCTGTTCAAGTGGTCACACCACCCCAGACTTGAGAACTCTGCCAAGTACTTTGGAATCCCTAATAACTCATTGTAGGGAGTTTCACCTTATTCAGGAAAGCATTGCTATAATTCTTCTTTCTCCTATCCCTTCTCTGAGGTGTCTCAATCAGAACTGAACACATTTCCAGGTGAGCAGAACCCGTGGCATTAAACCAGGGATGGGTGTTCTCTGCTGTATGCTTTGGAGATAACTATATTTCTCAGCTTTCAGGTTATTGATTTCCTCTAACACAGCTGAGTATCAGCTTCCTGAGGTGATAGGGTTAAACAGAGCACAGACATTGGTGCCAACAGCTCAGGTAATTGCAGCCTCTGTTCATTGTTTTGCATGGGGCAAAGCAAATGCCACCTCCAGGCCAGGTGCTCTCTCACCAGCCCTTGGTGGATGTCCTTAAAATTTCTCCATCTTCTTTAAATTTGCCTACTCGACACAGCCGTGTGTCATTGCAAATTCTGTTCCTTCACAGCTTATTGCTTCTCTAGATCATTAATGACTGCATGGCACAGTCCAGGAGTTGGTGCAAATCCCAGAGGCTCGCTCCCCTTCATCATCTCCAGCCACAATTTATCTGCTATTCTCTTTGATGCCACGGCCAGTGAAGCAGCAATGAAAGCTGAGTCCCCACAGAGCCTTTCCTCCAGAAACAATGGGAAGAGCCATGTTCCCACACAGCCCTGCAGAGAGGTGGATGAGCAGCAGCTCTCAGCTCAGCAGAGAGGCAGGGTTTGGAACACAAGCAATGACCTAAGCTGGGGCCCTGCTTGCCAGGGCAGCAGGAGCAGGGCTCCCTGGGGAGCTGCAGGCTGGGACATGGCAAGGAAGGAGCCCTCTTGTTCCTTCGGCAAAGGAGCTTTCAAGGTTTCACTTTCTTAGAAATTCTCTATAAATGTAACTTTGCCAAATGGGTCTTTAGCCCAAGGGACACTCGTTCTAGTGAAAACAGAATGGTGGGAAAGAAATAAGAATCCTTTCACACTTCTATTTTTGACGTTGGCCAAAACAGCAGCCAGCACTATGGGGCAATCTTTTTTTTTTTTTGCTGTTGTTGTTTAGACCTTATTTTCTGTCAGGAGTAACCTCCTGAGTCCCTTGCTGTAGTTCAGATTACTGACCTGCCCTGTGCATGGTGATGTGACAGCGCTGGAGGATTTGCTGCCTTGGTCTGAAACACTGAGCATCCCCTTTCCTGCTGTGCTTCCCCTTCCATCGCTGAGACAGGCGAAATGGGCACGTGGCCCATTGGAGGTCGGTGTCAGGATTGTGTGTGCTGCAGGTACCTTCTCCAGCGATTGAATCCGGAGCTGAAAGTCACCGGAGGAAGAAGTAATTAATGCAAATCCCCAGGGCTGGATCAATGCAGATACCGAGGCTTTACAGTCTCCCTGGAAGGTAAAACCTCTTACCGGTTGCTTATTTCAAGAGTTCACGCCGCACAAAGTATCTCAAAATGTCATAAATACCTCCCGAGGCGCCGCAGAGACACACGATGCTGTCAGTGCCACGTGGGGCAGTCTGCAAGAGGAGTTTGGACAGGCATGGTCTGTGCCTGGACAGGGATAGCTGAGTTCATTTTGGTCTAAACAAAACAATAACAACCAACTGTGTTTGTTCAGGGCCCCCCACTCTCTGTGTGTCTTCTTGGGTGGGAACGAGTCCTGAGAAGAGCTGGTGATGAAGGTCTGGAGCCCAGGCCAGGTGTGGGAGGAGGATGTGTCTGTCCCAGTCAGGTGATGGATACAGATGTGTGACCCAGCTGAGGTGTGTTTAAGGGCCTCAAGCAGCCAGTGGCACAGCTGACCTGGGAACCCAGACCTGTGGGGAGCTCGGTTTGTGTGACTGGAGCTGATGGTGGAGACACAGCAGAGGGAGAAGGAAGAAGTCCTGGAGGCAGGGACATGTTGATTGCTGATATCACAATTATTGCTTACTAAAGGCAAGCACAGCAAAGAGGTGACAGCCTAGAGAACAGGCAGGTCTCCCAAAACAAGGGTTCCTTGTGTGGCAGGGACTGATGCAATGCCTGCTCACTGTCCTCATGCCTCTGGCTCTGCAAGGCTCTACCACCAGATCACAGCCTTCCTCCCCTCCACATCATGCAGAGGTGCTGCTGAATTCAAGCACTGAGTCACATATATGACAACTGGGAAAACAGCCCTTTTTTCTCTTTTGAGTGATGATTGCTGCCTAGAGAGTGCCTCAGAAGTGACAGGCCAGCTTGTGTGCCTACTGTCTTCTGATCCCTTCCGGGCTGAGAGCGGCTGGTTCGCACATCAAAGAACAGAAGGCTTCTCCAAAAGCAAACACATGAGTGGAGGTCTGGAAAATCAAGTTACCTTCTGTACTTCTACCCATGTTATCACCAGAAGAAAGGGTTGTACTGGCCTGTCCTGATCTGACAACATCCCATAACCTGAGTAAGAGCTGGAAGAAGAACAGTCTGCACTGTACAGCAATGTCAGTGATGGCACCGAGGCACAAGGACTGGCCATCTCTCCCAACAAGGACCACTGAGGTGGTTGGGATGTGCAAGCTTTTAAGTACAAGTGGTCTTCATTTCCCAAAAGTCTGTCTGCTTTTTCCCATAATTACATCCATTGGACAATTTTAGCTTTTCCTACATGTTCCTAAATTTGCCCATACTTCCTTTCCAAGTCCATCATGGTTACATCACAACTGGTACTGCCCCAGAAGCAATGTGGACAGTCTGGACTCGGCCATCCTGTGGGTCAGGATCCCTCCTTGCACTCAAGCCTTGCTTATGCAGGGATACCAGAGGAGATTAAGCCAGGAGCTGTGATGCACATACCAGCTGCTGGTCTATGGGGCTGCCAGAAGAAGCAGCTCACCTCAAGGATCCCCTTGTGGGGTGTGGGGTGGAGGTCACAGTGCTCTCTGTGGGATCAGCACTTTACCATCTTCTCAGGAGAGGGCTGTGCACCCTGAAATCCTGGCAGGTTCCTCTGCTGTCAGAGTCAAGTGTGGTTAATGAAGGTAATCCAATCCAGCTGGGGCTGGTCAAGTGCTCCCCAAAGTGCACAACGGTGTTACCAGTGTTTTCACAGGATTTAAACTTCCAATACAATAGCGAGAAATAAAGCGAGCTTCATACGTGCGTTACTGCTACCTTTTTTGCATACAATTGAATAAATTACCCTTTGTTATGAAACATTAATCCTCTTTGCTAAATGCAATAATTCCCACCTCGGATGCAGTGAAAGGCTGGAGTGCCCTCAGAGCAGACCTGGGGGCATCCTCTCATGCAGTGCAATGACAGATGGGGCAGGGGAGCTTCTACACCACAGGGGGAGAGCCAGGACCTTGATGGAGGGTGAGATGTTCCCTGGGGCATCCTCAGCTAGGGCAGTCATATATATATTTATATACATATATATGTATATATAGTTAATATATATTCCAGTATAAAGAGGAGGTTGCCCATATCTCCCTTTCCATGGCATTGGCAGGTTTACTCTGCCCGCCCACATACACACATCAGGATCCAACGCCAGTGTTGGGAGAGATCTATTAGGAGGAAACTCCACAAATCTTGGTGTGATACTACAGCTCCTGACAAAATGAAGGCAAGTGTCTGGTTCAGATCTGCACTTAAAACAATCCAGAGGGTCATTAGTATTCATCCTGCATGATCCAGATGGAGTAATAGCGGCTGTATGAACAAAATTAAAATTGGAGAGCTGATGCTGCCTTGCACTTAGGAAGAGGCTACGGATCAGCTGGCAATGCCAACACTGTCGAGAGCTGAGCCCTCTGTCCAGCTCATGTGAATGGTCCTTCAGTGTGGGAACATCCCTCTGCTCACCCCTGCAGGGTGGGTGCTGCTTTTGGCTGGGATCTGAGCCTGCCATGCCACGGGGCAGAGGGGCTCCAGGACATGAGGGCAAGGAGCACATTCAGACATGGACATCTTCCCTGGCCTGCACCTCTTGGCAAAGCTCAGGGGCTTTTCTAAACCTCCCCTCCTGTGGAGCAGCACACAGGGAGCCCAGCTCCTCCAGGCAGAGGGTTAGGGTTAGGGTTAGGGATGCAGAGGGGAGTGGGGCTCCAGTGAGCCCTGGGGGGAGCCCACAAAGGGAACAGAAATCCTCTTCATGCAGCAAGCAGGTGAAATCCATACTGCTTTTAACCAGGCTGCAAGTTTCAGACTGCAGTTCATTAATTCGAAGAGATGGAATTGATGTGCCTCCCCTTCCCATCGATGCAGTCAGAGGGTCTCTCCATGTCTCCTAGTGCCGCCATCGTATTCCAATAGCTCCGACTGCCCCTGCAGAACTGGATCGTTGCCTCCTCCAGGGACTCCTCGGAGGTGCCCATGACCAAACTACCCAAATTGGGTACCCACTGGCACCGGGACACCACTGCCTCTCCCTGCCTGTCTGCCCAGGAAACACACTGGGGAGGAAACCACTGTGCCAGGAGCCTCTCCTTTGATTTCAACTAGATGGTGGCTGTCTGATTCAAAACACTGATTTTTGCCAAGAGTCCCTAAGCACTATTATTCATGGTTGCTTATGAAACCCCTCATTAGCTGAAGAAGCTAATTGTTGTTGTTGAAAAAACGAGCAGTGAATCTCCAGGCCTGGCGCTCTGCCACCCCAGGAACCTGCGTTTGTTTACTGCAAGGCTCAGTGTCCTTTGCTGCTGCAGTCAGGAAAATATTCCCCAACAAATCCCACCTTTTCCCCCCATACTTCCAACTGCCTTTCCTTTTCACTTGCCTGGATTTGACACACAGAAACATTCAGGGATGCAAAGGGATGCCATCAGTACTTGGTGACTCATTTCAAGCTCTTCTGGACAGCAGCAAAGTGACCACTGAAGTGCCTGTAGTGGGAAAAACATCATCCTCTATGAGAGCATCATGCCCATCTATGCAAGGACTCGGGATGGAGCTCCCTCACCTCCCTCCATCCCCCTGCAGGAGGAAGCACCACTCCAGCATCAGGAGCAGCATCAGTGTGACCACCACTTCATAAATCTTCCCTCTCATCCAGCTGCTGGGAACAACGAGGTTTCAGTCAGGAGGCAATTGTTTTGCAGGTATTGTTTTGCTAACAATAGCTGTTTCTGCTTCTGAGAATGCTGTTTTGCTTAATACCAGCTTTTTGCAGAGAGGCAACGTGATGGAGTAATAGCCCTGGCACGGGTACGAGGGGTCTGGCTGGTGACAAGAGAACAGACAGCTGTATCCATCAGGAAAGAAAGAAAACAAGTGCAAAGAAAATAAGTGCTCCATGTAGGAATCCCTCAACAACATGAGGTTTTAATCTTCAGGATTAAATGGTGTTTTGATCTCTTACTGCACAATAAATGTATTTGCAGAGGAAAATGTGCCAATTTTCTTACTGTAAAGGGAAAAGCAAGGTGGACCTGAGCAGTGCTCTGCTTACTGCCAATAAAACAGAGATTTGTTTTGTGAAGTTATCTGACAGAGGAGAAATGGGACCCAAATCCCATTCTGTGGCATGGAGAGCAACTGGTTGGAGCACCTGCCCTTGTTACCTGTCCTACACACTGGAGATCACTCAGTGGCTGCACAAACACCCAAAATTTAACTGCTGACAAAAAAGAGGAAAGCCCAGCCTCAAATGGTGGAGGGGCTGATCCTGCCCAAAGAACAGAGGAGCAGTGGTGGCTCTGCCCCTGCAGCCCCATAGTCGCTGCTGCCAACCCTTGCACGTCAGCAGCCCTGAGCCCTCAGAACTGACTCCCTAAAATCATCCAGCGACCCTAGAAATCTAATTATTCCTTAACATTTTCCCAGGTTTGTTTCTGTTGCACAGAGGGCCATCGCACGCCGGGCACCAAGTGTTTATGTTGATGAATTATTCAAGTTCTGTGGAACCAGACATCATTATCCCCATGTGAGATAAAGGAGCGGGTGCACATCTACATGGATGCAGATATAACACTGGCTTTAAAAAGAATTACAATTCTTGGTATTCTCCTCCCAAACAAAACCCCCAAGATGCAATGTTCTGGGTTTTTTTCCTTTGAAAGAAAAGCAGCAAACACCAAGCCTTGCCAAGTTCCTAGTGAGAGACTGCTGTGCCCCACATTGCTGCTCAACAGCCACTAACCCCTTGTCCACCCACATTGCTCATCAGCGACCCTAAATAACACACCAGTGTGACCCACTGCACAGAGGCGCAGCCCTGCGAGAGCTGTGGAGGATCTGCCAGGGTTTCCCAGCTGCTTCTGGCTCTTTCTCCAAGCTCTACACAGACGTTTCCTCTCCCTCCACATTTGGAGCAGCCCATGAGCAGCAGCCCCCACAACCCACCCACAACCGAGCTCTGGGCATCCACAGCACCACAAGCAACCCCAGGGCTCACAGAGCTCAGAGCATCCCTGCAGCCTCCACAGCCCTTCCAAACCCAGCCAAAACATGCCAGTGCTGTGCCACTGGCAATGTGCATCCAGCAACAGCCCCACTGCCCAGAGCCCCCCAAATCAGAGCTGCACAGGGTGGGGACCACAGCACCCCCCAACACTCTCTGCTACAGCTGCCCACTCCAAGCTCTCTGTGAGCCAGGCTGCGTGTCAGAGGGGCAAAGCTCCTCTACAAAAGAAACGAAAAACAAAACCCTTCTGAGGAGTGTGATAAACACGAGTGTGAAGGAAAGAGCTTGTTTTAAAAAATGGTAAGCAATCCTTCAGCTGCTGTCCTTCTCCGCTCTCCACAGGGGTGATGGAGGGGGCTTGTGCTCATATTGATCTGACCCGAGACACCCCGAGCACAGCTCGTTACCAAAACAGAAAAACAATGTTCAGCAACACAACATCTTGTTAACTGGGGAAGTCAGGGGAACCCTCCCGCTTCCCAGCAATCATTCGGGCATCGCCTGCCTAAACAGAGCCGAACGGCGCTGCTCTTAATGGGGTTATTAATAACTGTCACGTTCCACGAGGGGGAAATAATGTGCTTGCTTTCATCCATAGATTAAACTAAACCTGCGGGGAATTGTCCGAGTCCTCCTACCCTGCTCTGTGCCCCGATGCAGAGGAGCAGCACTGCTGACACCGTGGTCATCAGGATGGCCAAGGGCAGCTGCCTCCACCCACACTGGCCTGTCTGGAAGAAACAGAACTCACTCTCTGACACCAAACACTGGGCAAAAACATCTCCTTTTTCGCTCTACAACAAATGCACTTGGTGTGTTGTTGTAGTTACAGTTTTAGACCTAAATATAACTAAAAGGCAGAGAGAGGAGAGCGTGTTAAGAGACTGTTCAACTGCAGGGAAGAAAAATCTCAGTCCCTACGTATTAATTTAAAGTTGGAGGTTTTTATAGGGATGCTGCTGAGACAGGCACAGCTATGAGTAAATATGTCAAAATAATCTATCAAGTGGAAAGCTGGTCCCTGAGCTGTTCAATGCAAGAGGTAAATTACACAAAGATTATCACTAGGTTTCCAAAATGCCTTCCAAAGAGAGAGAAAGAAAGGGAAAGGACAAGATTTGGGTATCTTTTTTAAGCTTAGACTGTTCCCACCCCATTCTTGCTTTCAGGAGCAGTCATTGCAATCTGAGGTTCCTAAACTTCTTCACACTTTTTTACAGCTCCGGGTTGTACTGAAGCCCTCTATTCCCTCTTCTACAGCAGAACATGGACCATGCTGTGTGTGTGTCTTTGGACCTTGGACCTGAGCAGAGCCATATACAGAGCCAGTGCCACCCACGCTGTAAGTGATGCAATCCTGTCCTTGCCAAGAAAGAGAGAGAAAAAACAAGTGACCTTCCTGTCTGAGCACAGGGGGTCTTCCCAAGTAGAAGGCAGCAGGGAGCTCATCAGCCACCACTTCCCCAGCCCTGATCCCTCTGGCTCTGCATAGCCCTGTGGGATGAGCAAGAGTCTGCAAAGCACACTGAGCCCCATTGTTCTGGCTGCCACAGGCAGCCCTGGGGCTCCCAACCAGACCGTGGCCCTCTTCCCCTCCCTGAACATCCACAGGCTGCTCCTTGAGGTTAAATGAAGCCCAAGGGTCAAGATCACATGCTGGACCAGCCCCTGACTTCAGTGGGAAGGATGCTGCCAAGCTACAGCATCATGTGTGGCTGGAACAGCTGGATAAAATCTGCCCACCCTGCCAAAGGGTTTGGAGTCACTTGCTGGTAGAAGGGCTAAATTAATCCATTTAATTAAGAAAAAAACCCTGCCTTCAGAAAAAAAAAGATCCAAGATCTCTCTGAGCAGTGTTCCCCTCGAGGCTTTACCAGCGCTGCGTTTTCCATCACAAAAATAACGTCCTGTAAAAGACTGATTAGTCAGCTGATAATTGAGTTCTTAAATGTCAAAAACAATATGGTATGAATATTCAGCACATCATGCCATGAAACTTACCTGTTCCATCAACAATGACTAACAGTTGCTATCCCCATTGTTCTTTTCCAGATATTATGTTAATCTGACTTTTCTGAGGTGATGAACAAGGCTTCCTTAAAACACATTGTCTTGCAGGTCAATGTGTAATGGGCTGCTTTTAAAAAACCAGTCTGGAAGTCATGCCTGACTTCCATCCCTGCACATTAGCTCCAGCTCGCAGTTCAGGGAGAGGGCCAATTGAATCAAAATTGCTTGAAGCAGACAGAGTTAATATTTCGCCTTCTGAGAGGGAGAAAACCTGGTATGTAGATTGAATAAAAAAGTGATGTTTTTGTGCTGCTTGAAGTTAAACGCAGCCCGAGGGTCAAGGTCACAACACATTTCAGACATCATTTAATTTAACAGGGGAAAACACAGGCTACGTTTCATTCAGGGATGTTTCTCAGGTTTTTAAAGGGAAGTGGAGTGGTGTTGGATGTAGCTCCATTCCCCACCACCCTTGGGGCCCAGTCACCCAGCCAGGATTTTACTCAGCAAAGAATACACCCATCCAAGCCACGAGAAGCCAGTTTCTCCAGGAGAATGCAATGGAAAATGGTATCAAAGACTCCACTGAAATCTAGGTAGACAAATCCACAGCCTTTCCCTCATCCACTAACTCTTTAATCCCACCACTAACTGTGATGGAATAGCTTGGGAGGAAAATAAGCTCTGAGCACCAAATCTCACAAAGGTAGACACATCAAAGGCAGGAACTCAATGTCTGGGTGGTTTTTTGGGACCACACTTTGTGCTGAGCCCCCACAGGAGGGGATGGATCAAGCTTCTCCCAGCAGCCACCAACAGGAACCCAGCACAGTGAACGGCAGCACGTTTAAGGACTGAAGGATTGCATCTCTGCATCTTCCTAAGCATGTGTTTAATTAACGCCTCATCCTAACCGGGAGCTCGGAAGCCTGGATCTCACTTACCCAAACCCAGATTTATTGGCTCAATGTGGAGTGGTTAGGAAAGACATTTAAAACCAATCAGGCCCTTGGAGAGGCAGATCCAAGCAGCCCAGACTGTGCTCATTATGCTGGAGAATAGGAAAATAAAGCCGTCAGGCTCACCAGACAAGTAGGTTATTTGTACTATTCTTTTTAATGATTAGTTTCTTTAATAATGCCTTCTGCCTGCAGTGGGAGAAACTCTCCATCGTGCTGCTGATGGATGGCAGTCCCATGTGACCAACAAAACCCAATTTTAATGTTTCCTAATGCCACTGAGAAGAATGAAAAGGCAATTATTGTTTTCCTCCAGCAAAGCCTCAGATGCTGCCGAGCACGAAGGGGTGCAGGTTCCTTGGTCAAGGACCATTGCACTCAACTTGGCTGAAAACTTTCATATACACAGGCCAGCTTCCAAAATGCCAACTTTGAGGGGAAAAAGCAAAGTGGAACTTCTGGGGTTTTTCCCCCCTTAGGCTCTCTATCCCTTACATTAGTCACTGGCTGAACCTCCCATGCATGATGCACTCAATATCTAGGAGAGAATGTCCCACAGCTGAGGCATCTGGTTTGGGTACTCTCCCTCCCTTCCAAACTCCATGTGGACCTTGGCCTTGGCCTGCAAGGCATCTGCCAGAGCCTAAGGGGACAGATTTGTCCACTGACTTCTCCATGGTGTGGATTGATTGCAGGAGCCATTACTGTAAATGATATATCAAGGACCTTCTCAGCAGCTTGCTCTGGTGGGACCCAGAAACCAGGGAGGGCATAAGAGGAGACTCTGCCTTTTTAATACTGTCATTTAAAAAAAAGTCCATCTGTAGAAATGGAATAAAAAGAATCCTGTTAAAATAGCATCAATATTCCATGTTAGAGAAGCCAGAGATTTAGGGGAATTTCTTTCAGTCTTTGAAGGTTTCCATCTCATACAAAACTCCACTTATTGTCATGGATATTGCCCTGTCACTCATGTAATTCCAGCATGGCTGTGGGGCTGAAAAAAGGGGAATTTTTTTCTGCCATGGCAGGGTGAGGGAAGGTGACCTCTCCCACACGCGCCAAGTTAATCACCATCGTGCCTTTCCTTTGCTGCCCAGACCAGTACCCCTAATTACACTAACCTATTTTTCATGAGTACAATGGGAGAGAGTTTCGGAGGAACAGAGCTCTGACAGGGAGATATTAACCTCCTTCCCTGAACTGGGATACAATGGCTGTTTATTTTTCCCTGCAGCACCATTATTCTCAGCAGAATGGCCCATGGAACAAGAGTAATACATAGGGCAAGCACAGAGCAGGGATCCATCCCGTGCACACCAGGTACTGAGCCAATTCCTGAACAGCCAGGCAGTCATCACCTGTTAGGAAGAAGTTCCAGCCCTTCTCCCTGAAACATATTGCAATTACCAAAGCAATTGGAATTTTAATCAGCAACACCACGGAAGTGTTCCTGACTCAGTCGGCTGTGTCAGAAACATACAAACAACCCCCAAATTAAACCCTTTATCGCTCTGACACCGCCTGGAAAATCTCCATCTTTTCCTGGTTCTTTAAATAGTTGATCCAAGACTTGCTGGTCCCTAAGCCCAGCTGCAGAGAGCAACTTCAGCACTAACAACTTTGATCTTCCCTCAGGCAAAGCTTCTGAGTAAAGCTTGGGAAACTGAGCATGGAGGCTGGACATTGGACTCCAGGGCACGGCCTTAGGAACCTCCCTTTTGGGAGGATTATGAATGGCCATCCCTGTTTAGGATGGGAGATGAGGGGATTTCTTGGCAGCATCCCTGCTATCTTGGTGTGGGCTCACCCTGCTGCTCCCAGAGCCATCAGCACTGCCAGCACCCACTGGGTGGGTGTGAGGAATGCTGCTGGGAGACACCCAGCCCTGGCACAGAGCAGGTGAAGTGGCCAGGAGTGCCATGAACCCCTTGCTGCATCCCCGAGGTCATCACTGGCACCTCACTGCTGTGTGAGCCAGGTCCCCTCCCAGCACCTAAGGCAGCATCCCAGCTCACCTGTCTGCGAGGACAGCTCTTTCTGCCTGCATGGGTTTCACCTGCTTTATTCCTTTGGCCCAAATGTGCCACTGATGCCCTCGCCCTGGTCCCTTTCCCTGCTCCCCAGTGACCAGCCGGAGGCTGGGCGCTTGTTTTTGCCTTCCCCAGGTCTGCACGCTGCCGTGTTCCTACCGCAGGAAGCAGAAAACTAGTTTAACATCTCATTTATTTCATAGATGAGAAAGTAATTCCCTGCTGAATGATTGTCCTGAACCAACAATTCAGAAAGCAGGAATTTACAGTGCCTGCTGGAGCTGGGAGTGCATTACTGTAGTGCTGCTCTGTGATGGAGTTGAAATATGTTTTTTTCCCTCCTGTTAGCCTGAAGAGAAAAGCCATTAAATATGATTAAGGTTAAGAGATTGCTAAAATTACAAACAGCCGCCATTCAATTATTTTGGTCTATAAAATGCAACACAGATTGGAGTTATTTCTCTGAAATGTGTTTTTAGAAAATAACACAACACAACTAATGTGGTTTGATGTAGCAAATCAGGTTTCAGATACTCCTCGTAATGCAAAACTAAAAGGTTCATAACTTAACTCAAAGTTCATAACTTCAAGTCATCAGGTGGCTGCTCTGTTAAAAAAGTAGGGGGCCCCCCAAAAAAATCAATCCTGCCCCAACAAATACGCCGTGGAGTTGTCTAAAGACGGAGAGTCAATCAGTTTTAGCACCCATTAAAGCAAAGACAGAAAAATGCAACAACTTGGCATAACAGTCACACATTTTTTATGGAGAATAAATCTCCCCAGCAGTTCCTGCAATTTCCAGCGTGGCCTGAGGTGGGTGTGAGGGACGTGCCGGGGCTCGGAGCCTCTACCAGGGTGTGAGTGGCTCATTGGGAGAGTTGGTGTGCTGTCACTGAGGCTGTGGGCATGGGGACCACAGTGCCTGTCCCCCACCACACCCCTGGCTCATGCACTGCCAGGCTCACGGTGCCCCAAAGAAACTGCACTAAAATGTATTTTCTGTCAGCAAGGCGCAAGGAGCTGAAGTAATTGGAAAGTTGGAAAAAAACGCGGATGGGGATATAGTAACGGCTAGAGACTTGTGTTATTACGGTTAATAAAATATGAGGAATTGCATTATTCTGCTGAAAGCAACACAAACCTTGCGGGGTCCCCGGGGGTTGGCTCTGGAGTTGTTTCCAGCAGCAAACTCGGAGTGAGCTCGGCACAGAACCAGGCATCAGTGGCTTTGGACAGCAGAGGGCAAGGCAGGAGGGGTTTGGTGTGCTGGGCACTTGTGCCATGCCAACAGCATCACCAGCCCCATCCCACAGCCAAAGGAACCACCCTGCTGACCCAGCAGTGTTCAGCCATGGTGAATTCATGTCTTAGGAAGATTTTTCACTTCCTAGATGCTGATTATTTACCTGTCAACATCTGCATGCCTGCAGGATCCACATATTCCCACTGTGGTTATCCCAAGAGCCTGAAGTGACACCCAGAAAAACCATTTACTTCCACTTGTTACAGTTTACACACGAGGTCTTTTTTGTAGTGGGTTGGAAAGGGTTAATGTGTAAGAAATAGACCATTTGATGAGTAACTGCATGATTAGGACCCAACGGATCGATAATTTCTTATAAGTATATAAATAATTCATTCTGCTAATGTGCTTATAATCACCTTGCACGTACCCACTTGTGTCTCACAACAGCTACTCACTCCTTCGTCAGCCCCACGTAAAGCAATGTGAGGCGGAGAAAACAGAGCAGACGCTCCTGATGCTACACCAGGACTTGGATGAGCAGGTGGGTTTTCCATCAGAAACCTCTTTAAAAACACTGGATCTCGATTTCTTGCCCTTGTGAAGAAGATAACACCATTTCTTGCGACATGAACAAGTCACGCTGCCACAATCGGGGCTGTGTATCCAACCACCCTGTGCATCTGGTCACTGATGGCATGTCCACACTGGGAGGCTTTGGGGCAGTGCCTGGGTTTTGCTGAGGTCCTGTCATCTGCAAGGAGCCAGTTGGATGACATCCCAGTGGCAGGGAATTTCCAGTATTCCAGCCCCACATTCCCTTTTCTGCCTGCATAGCCTCAGACCAGCCTGAGGACACCCCTACACCTCCCCTCCCTCTGGCTTGCTCCCAAACAGCCCTTCAGCACACGGCCCAGCAGAGAACTCTCTCTGACAGGTAATTAGCTGCAGGAAAAAAGCGAATGAAAAACAGAGTCCAAATTAATAACAATGCACACGCACATATTTGTCTGAAGACGCACAGTGAATTACTTTAATTTACCAAAAGCGCCTGGTTTATCTGCGGATGGGAATGGATACATCTTCATTTCTGCTTGCCTTTGGGAATTGCAGCATCAGCCAGGGAGCAAGGAGAGACTCCAGCCACTCCCACCCCTTGGTTGTACCAGAAAGTGCCATCCCCACTGGCAGACTGATGCTGTGTGTCTGTACCCACTGTGACACTGGAGGTGATAATCAGAGAGGACAGGGGCCAATAGATCCTGATAATTATTGCTGTTATGAGGAAAAAAAGGAAGAGAAAGCGCTGCTACTTCAAACTGACCCTAGAAACTCCCAAGGGCACGTTGTATGATGAAAAAGGGCAAAAAGAGACTAAAATAAAAGCACCAGCCAGCCCTGGCACAGCAGCACTGGAGACAAAGCCACGTGCTGGGCTCTTCCTGGGGCACATGGCTCCTCCTTGCTCAGGTGGCAGGAACAAGATGGGAGTGTAGGTGAGCTTTGCATTTCCCTTCAAGGCTCATTGCTTTAGAGTTTCAACCTTAAAGTTGAATTTCAATTACATGACCAGGAATATTCACTTAATGAAAAGTACCATCCTTGCCCGATGGGCTGCAGCAGGAAGGAAGGAGAGGAAAAAGAAGGATTAAGCATCAATCCTGTGAGAGAGGGACCTCACCTGCCCGTGTCCCAATACCTTCCTCATTCCCAGGATGCTGATGCAGAGCCAGGAATGCTCGTCCCAGGCAGAGCCTCACAAATCTCAGACATAATTTGAGGAGGTGGGCATTCAGAGCAGGTCAGTGTAATCCACCACCAGCACTGCTCTGCTGGTGGGATGGAGGGATGGGTGCCTCTCCCCCCCAGCTGGGTACCACTCTGCTGGATGGAAATGAAGCAGCACGTGGCTCATCAGGGGTTGCAGGGAGGGCTGCCAGACACTCATCCCAAGGAAGGTGTGCAAGGGCCTGAGGCAGAGGCAACACAGCATTGTTCCCAGCTCTCCTCCTCCTGGATACCCTGGGGCCTCCCTGGCTCACTGAAAAAACCATTACCTTAGGATTAGGCTTCCATCTGATTCTCATCAAAGGCTCTGGTCACCACCTATTTGCTTAACACCAGACCTTTCAGGCACCATCAAATTTAACAGGTCTTGACAGATTCAGGATTAAACACAAAAGCCAGACAAATCCATACTTTCACAGGAGGCCCCAGTGGACGCACCAGGACAGGCAGGAAAGAGAAAAAAGAGAAAAGGGAAGAGGAAAGGGAGGCTCATACAAGATCTGGCTGGTGGGGCTCATGCCAGGAGCATCACCCCTGTGCCAGTAGCCCTCTGCCCTCCCCAGCTAGGATACTGTTTGCTTCTTTCTCTCACTTTTCTCAGCTTATCCCCTCTCTGGCTACTGCAACACATGGAAGCCAAAGCCAGTAGCAGGGCTCGAGAGCTGACAAGCCTTGTAGCAGCAGTAGCAGCTCAGGGATTCCAGGGTACAAGGTCTAGTTTATAAACCACTCTACTCCCTTAGTCAAACAGAAGCTCGAAAGCAGCAGGTCTGATTGAATTACATGTTTAATATTTAACAAGGGGTCAGGCTAGATAATCAAATAGTCCTTTTGGGCTGAAAATTAGTCCTGGGGTCAGTACAGAGCCTGCAAAGCCTCCACTCTGCAGCAAGGGGAGTTATTTCTTTCCATTCCAGCAGTGGTCACAGAAGGTTTAGGCAGGGAGCTCAGCAGAATCCAAGATGTTTTAAAAATACCATTAGAAAGGAAACACAGAATATATTTTATCACTAAATGAACCTTCCTTGATGTTATAGAAACAACATTTCAGAATTAATAGGTCTGCTTCTGTCTTAGCTTGTGGATTCCCCTGCTTGTGGGAATATCAAAGCGGTCTGGAAACTGTTGTAATCCAAGTCTGAACCTCTTTTTAATTTTAAATCAAGAGACATAAAGGAACAGACGATTTGTTCTGACAGAATGAAAGAAACTGCCCCCAGCTGCTTTGGCACGTGCTGGAAGCACCCAGATGATACCTCCAGTCTCCAAGAGGCTCAACCTGCCCTGGTTGCCCACCCTGTGCCCCTGAACCAGCAGGTGAACAGCCACCACTAGTTTTTCTGAGAATGGGAGCCCTCCTGATGCTCCCAGCCCAGCAGGGACAGCTCTGCAGAGCTGTGGTGCCTGTGCCAGCCCTGGCCTTGCCAGACCACAGCCCTCCCCAACATAATTTATCTGCAGCTGTAAACAAGCACGTCCATTCTGCGAACAAATTGGAGCGATAGCCAGTCACCGATAGCAATTCCCAGTAATTAAATGTGAATTAATTGATTTACCAAGCGATGCACTTGCTTTATGTGTGGTGTTTTTATTAGCAAACCCTAGTTACTTAAGTAATTTCCAAGGCATATTTATTAGCGCTGCATAAATCTGAGTAAACAAGTCATTTTTAATTGTGGGAATAATTAAAAATGGCTGTGTACATTTACTGAGGATCACACCCAGCCAGGGCTGGGGTGGAGGAGGCTTTGCCCCTCCTGCCTGGCACCCTGGCTGTGCCACCTCCCAGTGTGGCCATCCCAGGCAGTAGAACCCCATTGCCCTGGGAAGCCACCCCTTCTCAACAACAAAACATCCCTTGTCAGATTTATTTCCCACCACAACATCCCCTAGTTGGTGCAAGGGCCATTCCCATGGCATATCCCACCCCAGTGGCAGCACCACTGGCAAAGGAGTGTCCTCCTCCATCTCCCATGTCCCCCACACTCCTCACCTCCCCATCTCACATAGAAAGACTTCAAAGTCTTTTTTTTGGGGGGGTCTCATGATTAAAAAATTGGCTCTGCAATGCTTTATGCATGCATCTGTTATGCTAAAATAACCCTCCTTCCTAACCATGCCCACCTGCTGTCTTTTTCAATTTTAAGTATTTCTAAGTAGCAATCAAATCAGTATAATTTGTTCTTTATCTCAGAAAAACCATTGTGAAAGAAAAATGTGACCATTATGTTACATCAGGGAAAAATACCAGCCCTTTCTTTCCAGCCTTCTCTCTGTTCTATCAGATCTCAGTCGTCATTATGCCCGTCAGATTTAATATTGCTTGAATGCTCTGAGCTTTCTTTAATCACTGCAACCTTTCTGCCATCCCCGAGCTCCCCCCCCTCCCCAAGGTTAAGGTTTTTTTCCTTTCTTTTTTAATTCAGATACATAAATACTCGTATCATGAATGCGTTAAGGGTTTCCAGGAGACGGCTCTGGGGTTTGTTTCGGGAGCTGGCTGCTCGCAGCAGCGTTACCATCAGCTGCTATTGTGCAAGGATGGAAGGGCCAGATCCGGGGAACATGGGATGCACCAGACAGAGCCACCACCCACCGGCTGCTCCGGAGAGATCAGAACAACAACCCGGGCAAATATTGATGCTGTAGTCAATCTTGAGATTAGGATTGACTGCCGAAACACACCCAGGGCGCTGTAAAAACATTCAATGCTGCAGATTTCAATAAAGCCCATGGATCAGAGGGCAACACTAAATGATTATTTATAGACTCTCTGCAGAGGTAGGGCAAGAAAGGGAGCCCATTACAGTTTGGATCAATCCCTTCGCGTGCCAAGGGCTGACTGTGACGCTTTGGGGCAGGCTTTGGGAAGATACTTCTTTGATTTAAAGGATGGGGCAGCAGAACCTCTCATCCATAAAAGGCCCACTAATGAGGGGGTGATTTTTAATCACCCAATTCCTCGAAGGCTTTCGAGCTCAAGGGATAACCCTCTGCTGCTTTAAACCCCTTTCAGTTCACCGATTATTCAAACATCTCCCAAGATCCCCCAGATGGTTTCTGGCCACCCTGACCCCCTGAAAGCTGCACTTAGGCACACGACTGGCAATGCCACACTGGAACTGAGCCCTGGCTTGATAAATGTCTTTCATATCCTTTGGATGAGACATTAGAGGAGCCTCTCCATGCACTGCAGCAGGTGGGGAACCTGCAAACACAGCCTCTGGTAACACCTCGAACCTGTGTTATCTCCATGGACTCTTCCCAAGACATGGCCATGGGGACTGTGCTGCCATCAGCACAGATGTGGTGCTCCCCACATGGGAGGGCTCTGAGGAACTGGGCCTCTGAGAAACTTGTCCTTCAGACCTCAGAGCAGCTTTGGCAAGAACAGATGCTAAAAATAAATCCTGTCCTTTCCTTCCCTTTTGACTTCCCAAATGCCAGTCTAAAAATAAGAGCCATTTGCAGGAAAATCCCCCATGGCTGAGACTCCTTCTCCCCCTCTCTCTCCCAGGACACAACGCTATCACTGTTAAGCGACCTGCGAGCACATCTTCAACAGATGAGGAGAACAGCACACAAGGTTCAGATCATTAAACAGACAGCCAGGGCTGGGGTCAAGCATTTCCATTTACGAGCAAGCTCCCACTTGCCAGCTCTTCAGTCCGTGATGTCAGTTCAGATCCCAGAGATGACCACATCCTCTGGAACGAGGGGCTGTGGGATCAACCCCCTCCTCCTCTGCAGCCTCCCCTCTGCCCTGCCTTCCTCCCCCAGCACACCCTGTGCACGTGCTCTCCAGCCAGCTCAGCTACACTTTGCAGAGCCTGGTTTCCATAAATAAAAATTAAGCAAACACTTAATGAGCGTCATGCATATTAATACCCTCCAGGTGAAGGTTAGCACGAGCTGTGATTGTGGCAAATCCGCATTTGATTAGATTGACTTGAAAACAGGGGAGATAAACAATGCACAAAACCCTAAAAATTACTATAATTTATTCTTTTGACCTCTGCAAGTTTCTTGGGTTTATACAGCTTCAGCCTCCTTTGTACAACGGGATTTTTCCCTACTCAGGGCACTTCAAAGGAGAAGGTGCCAGCACATGAAAAGTGACTGCTCCCCTCACCTCTCGAGGTGCTCCCCACGTGTACACACAGCATCTGTACAGCCAGTTGGAGTGTTTGACTCCACTGGCTTGTGAAAAGCTCCTTGTGGAAGCAAGACACCCATTATGGGTCCCTCTGCTGAACCTGGAGAGGGATGGCAAGGCTCAGGGGTGAGCAGGAGGTGTTGGGGATGGCATACTTGACACTCGAGTTGCCTTCTCTCACAAACTGCAGTGGGTTTATTCTGAGCTGTGGCATTGCTGGGAAGCCAATGGGATGAGGCTGGCTTGGGAAGCAGCACCACGACTGTCCACAGCCCCAGGAGCCACATTCAAGTGCCCCAAGCTGCGACCTCAGCCAGACACAGCTGTGAGGTATCTTAGACACCTGCACCAAAACAATGCATGTCCCAAAAGCTTCTCTCCCTCTTCCCTGACTTTAAACCAGTTTAAATGCAGACCTGCAAGTCCCACTGACTGGAAACTCCTGGCTCACCATTCAGTGAGGGGCAGAGATTCCCTTCTGGTGGGCTGAACCAGTGGAAGCTGGAGGCTCTCTGCAGAGCTGGGGTAAATCCTGTCCATCTGGCACCCACACTGTAACTGCATTTCCTCACCACCTCACCCCAGGTACAAACTTTCCAACAGTTCTATAACTTCACAACATCCTTCCCACAGCCCAGGCAGCTCAAACCGCACCTCTGGAGGAGTGCAGATGTTTTATGAGATCCCTCACGAGGGTCCCAATTCCTGAGTTTTTCCCAGCACAGCAGTCACTGCTTTCCCTGCGCTCCAACCCAAGCCGTAAAAGACATTCCAGCTGCAGACAGAGTGCCAACAGCTGCTTAACACACCCTGGTGAAGACAAGGTGGCAGGATCCAATCTGCAGCACGAAGTTCTCCGCGGGGTTTCTGCTCCGCTGCTGAGCAAAAGGCACATTTGCCGTGGAAGACGGACCATTGTTATTCATTCCTGTCCCGTCCGTGGTGACAGCGTTAATCACAGCAGTCTCTGGGAGAAGGATGCTAATGAAGATGTGATGCGGGCAGCGCTGTCCGCAGCCATTTCTCAATTCATTAGCATCCTGTCACTCCGAGGGGTGACCACGGAGACCCACGTTCCCACCTTTCACCAAAACATGACAGGATAATAAAGCAACGCTATTTTCAGTCCTGGGGACAAGCTGAACACGTTCCTTAAGCTCAGTGGTTATTAAAGTGAGTCCCTAAACCCGGGAACAGAAGCAAGGAACAGAACTCCAGCACCCAACTGAGCAACAATCAAGAGTCTTGGACCCCTGCTCGCCCACAGGGAGGTCCAGCAACCCCATTCCTTGGTGCAAGGTGCCACTCTACCCACAATAAGGTTCAGGGAACTGCATGGAGAGAGCCAGAAAATCTGTGTGGGTGTCCCATGACAGGACAGACCTGGCAGCTGAAAGGCAGGCCAGGCAGCTCCCACAGTGCCAATGCCCTCACACCCATGGAAATGCTTTATTCGGTGGCAAAGACAGGGAGAAGGGAACAGGCAGCAATGCACAACAGGAGAAACTCAAATATCTGGATCTGAGGGCTGGGTCATGCCCCACCAGCCAGACAATGTCCAATGTCCCTAACATTTGTGCTCCACATCGTGCTGGGTGAGCAGCACCTCTTTGGCAGGGCATATTTGTTCCAGCGGCTCCATGGAATGAACAAGCCCATTTCACTACTGAAACCAGAGCGGGCAATCACGCTGCATCCTCAGGAAAGATAACCAGCTTTAATTTAGGAAATACAGACCTCTGAGCCATCCAATGGGTGTCCAAGGCAACGTGATCATAGATCAGACAGGTTTCTAAGGCAGCTGTGAGCTACATTACATCCTGCTCTACTGGGGGCAGGTTTCCACGCTGCTTCAATCACCGTGACATCTAAACTCAGTGTCTCTGCTATGACTGGGTGCTGTGTGTTACCAGCAAACATTCAGATGAGCCAGGAAGCTCATGCAAGTGCTCACTGAGTCTGGGGAGACACAGATTTGCTGATCTCTGTCCTCTTGACGTGGCTTCATCAACCAGTCAGGACTAACAGCATCACAGCGTGACCCACCACAGGCTCCAAAGCTGTGGGTAGCCAACAGCTGGGACATAGCCTTGTAAAATACTCCATCCACCCCCAAAAATGCCTGTCTTGCTGATTTGGGATAGAGCCATAAACCAAGCCAGAAGATGCATTTGCAGACACTGGGAAGAAAGTAACCCAATTTTCAGTCTGGGGCTTGTTTTTCATCCTGGGCAGACAGGGAAGGGAATGAGCCACATCTCCCTCACTGGGGCAGAGCCAAAGCACTCACCCTCCTCCAATAGGATCTCCTGGGAGATAACCCAAATCCTTCTCGGCATGACGGGGTCCTGTGGAGGGCAGACTGAGCCTGCTGGAATAGTAACAGGGGTTGGTGGGAACCTGTATGTCTGCAAGCTAGAGCATTCCGGCTAGGAAAATTAAATTACACTTTTGGAAGGTGAAACAACATGCCTCTGTTTGAGTGGCAGCATCTGCTTGTAGTGAGATGCTCGTGAGCAGGGAGTTTGGCAGATGCCAGTGTGACAAAGCAGCCAGGACGTCCCTGGCCATGTCAGCTTCCTGCATCCAAAAGAAATCCCATTGCTTCCCTCCCTTCTAAGAGCTAAAAAGGCTCTGGCCAAGCGCAGTCAATGCAAAGGGCCCTGGCTCTGCAGCAGAGTGAGACGGGCACGTTTTGGCAGCGTTCGGGCAGCGCCAGAGACCTCGCACTTCTCTGATTGAATTTCTCTCCTCTCCCCTGGATACCTCCCGGCTTTCCTGCCAGCCTCAGCTGCGACACAGCATCATCCGAGCTGTGAACACACAGCCAGCATATCCAGCTACTGCTCCCGAGCCCTCCCCAGAGCTGTCAGCTCTCCACAGCCATCAGCGCTTCCTGATGGCAAATAGAGTTTGTGGATGAGTTGGGGCAAACAACCAGGGCGAGGGATCTCCACAGGGAGAGGAGACAGAGGGAGGTGCAGAGAAGGCAAGCAGGGGAACAGGAGCACATCCAGAGCCAGCCCACCTAAAGACACTGCCATGCTGAGACCCATGTGGGGACCCATGGGAGTCCCATCCCTGCACAGAGCCACCCAGTAGTGAGATCTGTGCAGGGAACAACCTCCCAGAGCAACTGACCAGGAAAAAAATGCCTTTGCCCTCCTCCCAGATGAAAGGAAGTGTTCAGTGCACTCTGACAATACAAACCTTTCCTGATCTGATGCTTATTCCTCTTGAAAACACTAAAAAAAAAAAATCTCGCTCCCCATCATTCTCCCACAAGCTCACAAAGGCACTGGCTCTTCTCAGTATGTGTGGTTTTTTTTTTTTAAAAGGACCACGCACTTCCATTTAATTAAAAGTATCTACGTAGGAATGAGATTAATTAATTCTCCTTCTACCCAAGAGCCCTCTTATTGTATTCACTTAAATGAGGTTTTAAAATGTTGTCTCTGTGCCGTATCTCGGCCAGTTGTCTCCAGATAACACTTGGGATGTTCTTCCAGCCTGTGCTATACCACCCCTCATCTCTTATAAGGAAATGAAGAGTGCAGGGCCAGCCCACTCTCTGCTTTGGAGAACGTTCAGAGTAAAGCTCATGACACACGTGGGCATCTCCAAGGATCCACTTGCCCTCCTAACAGCCCTATAGGAGACACAGCCTCCACCCCATACTCAAAACACCAGGAGAGAGCTGCCAAAGGATGCAAAGCCCAGCTGGAGCACAGTGGAGGGGATGCAGCAGCTGGGACAGGACCAGTGCTGATGATGAGTGACAAGCACTGAGGAAGCACTGCAGAGCAGCACTGCTGCCTCCACCACCTCCTCCAACCCCGGCTCCAGCTTCTCTGATGTAAATCAGTAAATCGACAGCCTGAGAGATGCCACTTCCCAACCTGCCACTTTCCAGAGCCACCCACCCATTTCTCAGCGCAGGTCAAGCACAAAGAGCATGAGGGGTGACAGCTGACAGGGTGATGGCTTTAACCATCCCAAATAAAAGGAAGGGAATAAAGCAGAAGAACAAGCTTCTCAGCTTTGGAGAGGTGGACCTCAAGCAATGCTGCAAGAAGGGCCCCAGCTATCCTGCACGTGGTGCTCCAGTCATGCTCTTTGCATCCAAATTCCACCTGTTGCAGAAGAAATATCTTCCAGCTAATTCAGGCTGTCCATGACCACAGCAGGGAGCCTGACCTTCCCTTTCCTGGATGGGTCCCCAAGGCACAACCCTGGTGAAGCACTGTGTTTGCATCCCACTTTCCAGAGGCATTTCATATTTCACCCAAATTCCCTACGATAAATCCTTATCGGAGTGCCCATGGCAAGCCTGTGGTGACTTTGTTCACTCAGATTAGCTCCACACAGATTAGCTCCTTGTGGTGCTGAGCCAGTTCACACACATTTCCGATAAATGTTTTGACAGATTTCCCTGACTTTGGTGGGGGGTGGGGGTGGAAGTGACAGGTGGGAGGAAGAAGCAAAAGACTCTTTGCCTGCTCATGCTGCAGATAGTGCTGGAGACATGAAATATTCATTGCCTTTCAACCAGGCAGGGTCAACAAGCTGGCAAGCACTTCTGTACCCCCAGATAATACATCATCACTCCCTTGCCAGCCCTGCTCCAGCAGCACCTCCTGGGTCATGCTTCTGTCCTGCACCATCCCAAGCCACCTGCCCTAGAGATGCCAGGACTCCATGGAAGGATGCTGCTTCACTTGCTCCTTCCTCAGCATGCGGAGGAGGATTAGGGGCTGCAGGGGGATCTTTAAAGATGGGATGCACAGGCAGCACTTGTCTCCTCCTGATTTGTGTCTCTGCAGCAAATACAGTAAATTAGGTAGATCGCCTTAACCTTTGGCATTGTCTCTCCCCTGTTATTCTAATCTTTAATTCATCTCAAATCTGAGAAAAAGACTTTCTAGATGGTAAAGTGACAATGAGAGCAGCAGGTATGTCACCTTTTGGTCAGACACGGGGATTGTGGATGCTCTTGGTGCCACTCACAGCCTCCCACCTGCACAGGACGCCAGTGGTGTTGGTAAGGATGCATGTGCCCAGGTTCCACCTCCACTGATAGCTGAGTCTCTCCCTGGGACAGTCAGGACCGTGCAGAGAGGAGCACACAGCCCACCTCAGACAGGGCTGTGATCTGCCTGGGGATGGAAATTTCCACCATCCCCTTTCATGCACCCGTTTACTCTCCACTGGATTTCTCTGCCTGCCATTAGCCTTCAGAGCTCTGATTTGTCGCCCTGTCATTTGGACAAATGTTGATGGGCAGAAACAAGCAGGGCTTTCTTTCCCTCCCCCCTCCCCTTTTCTTTCTTTTTCTACCTTCCACACTATCCACTGCCAGCAAGAACATCAAGGGAAAAGGATGAACAACTGACCCATAAAATAAATACAGGGCTTAGAGTTTCTGATAGAGATTAAATATTGTAGGAGTCATGACTAGATAAAAGCCAGTGGAAGGAAAAGCCTCAGACCTCAATAGAGCATTAAATAAAAAGAAAGCAGCACACACAGACACAAGAAGATGTGTTGCAAGTTTTATGGAGAGTTTGATAATCTGAACTCGTTTTGCTTCAAGCAGACTCACCCTCAGGAGTGCAGTTCAAACATGGCCCTGAGGAGAACAGCAGAGGCAGAGTGTGGCTCTGCCTCACCCTGCCCTGGGGCTGCCAGCCCCTGTCCCCAAACCACAGAGCTGTCCCCAGCCCCAGAGACACCCCCAGCAGCACTCCCAGTGCCAGACACAGTCACGAGTCACACATGGACCAAACAGGCTGGGGCAGATGGTGTGAGCACATAAGTGGTGTTAGGGAATGGCAGCTCCTCCAGAGTTCAAGGGCTTTGATGGGCACACTTGGCATGATCTGCTTCCAACCCTGCCACTCTCAACAGGGGAAGCTGCTAGCCTAAGAGTGTCCATTGAGCATGCAAAGGGTCAAACACCATCAGCAAACCCTGCTCCTCAATTCCCTTTGCCTCAGTGCATAACTCTCTGCTAAAGCTCTGCTGTGACCCAGATCCTGAACCTGGAGCTTGCCAGGCCATCCCAGGTTTAATTTCCCTCCCTCAGCTTGCTGGTTTTCCAAATTATGTAGATCCCGGGTGTGAAGGGTTGAAAAAAGTTGGCCAAATGCCAAGAGCCAAAGGGCCCAGGACAGAGACCCCTAAGGCCCCTCCTGG
>JAWWEE010000062.1:6515928-6659093 GCA_035221455.1 Xenops minutus | reverse complement strand
CGTAAAGAAATGAGATGGAATACTTCCTTAGCTATGACCCCGTTACCAGGAAAAACCCAAACCAAAACCACTACACCGGGTCTGCTTTTATCCACGCACCCAGGTGAGCAGTGCACCACATCGCCCTGCAACACAGCCTTGGGCAAACACAGCACCCACACAACAGCATGTACCTGAGAATGGGGGGCAACTCCCCCCAGCTTCACCTGCCCCCTCACATAAAGGAGCCCATCCAGGTACACTCCAAACCCACCCACCAAGTCCCCCTTACCTGCAGAGCCCAGTCCTCATGTTCCTCACCGCTGGCCAGTGCTGGTCTGGTGTGGGCTGAGCACAAAGTACTTACAGGTGTGAGTGGAAAGTGGCCACAGCTGGTCTGGTGTGGGCTGAGCACAAAGTACTTACAGGTGTGAGTGGAAAGTGGCCACAGCTGGGCAGGGTCAGGGCAGGGCAGGGGCAGGGTGAGGGAGGGCACAACAGGGCACCCCCCCTCTTCAGCCTACCCAGAGTGGGCAGTATCAGAACCTGTTCTGGATCCCACCTAAATCCTGATCCCTGTTTTCCTCCCTTTGTACCATTCCTCTTGATTTCCCTCCAACACGTGTTTTCCAGGCATGAAGGCACGGCTGACAGAAAAGCACAGCTCCAACACTGTTCAGTTCTGCTTAAAGTACCCCAAATTTTAACACTCATGAGCACAGGAGCCTCTCGCAGGGTGCACTGAACACTTGCAGGCAAATCTGTTTTGGGGTTGCTTCAAAGCAGGCTGCTAACCATGGCATGAGCACCATGGGCTGGCTCCAGGACATGGCTGGGGTCAGTGCTGCTGCCCCTCTGCCCTGAACCCCCTCCCCAGGACTGGGCACACCCTGACACTCCAGCCAAGCAGCCAAGAAATCAGGCAAGCACCAGAGACAAACATCAGAGTTAAAGCGGCGGCACAGGGAGAATTGGAGCCGCGCTCAGCAGCAAATTAGACATTTAAAAACTGAGGAGAGTGAGTGGCGAAGATTAAATGCATTATAGATTTGCTGGAGGAGAGGCGAGAGAAGCAAAGGTGGATCATTGACACCCCTCAGGCAACTGGGTGAAGATTTGTTTACGTACTGGTGTGTAATCAAGTGGGAATGAATGCAAGACACGGGGCCTTAATTTTTCATTTGCAATCAGGGCCACGTACACACCTTTTCTTAGTCACAGAAAAACACTGCCACGCTCCCTCTCCCTGCTCAGCAGCATTACCTGGAGAAGGGACAATTACCAGGGATAATCGGGCTGATTGCGGACAGGAGCAGTGAGGGAGGGAACATTTCGGGACTGCAGGGAAGGGCTGCCTGGCCAGTGAGTGTGGGAACAAGGCTGTATTCCAGGTCCTGGTCACTGCTGGAACAATGCCCCAGGCACTGTGTCCCCCTGGCTGGGAGTGAGTTACATATGGTGGGACACATGGGAGCTGTTTCAGGAGCATCACCTGGATGGTGTGCTGGAGCACGGGGATGGATGAGGTCCCTGGGATGCTATGCCTGGGCTGCAGCTCATTCCCATTGTAAGAGGCTGTTTTCCAGTGCTGGGGGAGAAAAGAAAAAATCGTCACAGACTGCATGAAATCTCACACTTGACTTGTGGCTCTGCCAGACTTGTTGAGAGGACTCTTGGAAGAAGTGCTGATGCCAGGGTCTAGTCTGGGAAATGTGGAAGAGCTGAGAAACATGAATGTCAAAGGCAGGACATGGATGAAGGGTCTGAGGAGGAGGGGGATGTTGGAGCAAGCTGTGCCTCAGCCAGGGGGGCGTGGGCCAGCACCTCCCATCCTGGGAACAGACACAGGGACCAGGTATGGAGAACGTAAAGCTGACCATGGGCATGGAGAAGAGCAGAGAAGAGACAGAACAGAGAAGAGGACAATGGAATGGGGGAAGAAAACAACACGGAGAGTCAAGGCTGGAGATTACCTTCTCCATCTCATTGAGATTCCCGTGCAGGTCCCATTTTGAGGAGCTGCTGCCAACCTGTCGCAGCCGCGGTGCTCGGAGGCAGTGAGGTGCTGGCCCCGAGGGAGGCTGAGAGCAGAGAACAGAGGAGAGAGGAGGGCGTCTGATCAAATATTCCCTTTACTCCTGGCAGCCTTCACATCTCCCGCTTGCTCGTTCCGTGCGTGCCTGCTCCGAGTGTGCTCCGGCGGGTGTCGCAGCAAGGAGGGAGCTGCAAGGGCTCCCAGGAGGGATGATGCTGCTGTGACAGATGCTTAACTTGGGGTACCCACGCCGAGGGCTCAACATGCCAGGTGTGACATGGCACCAACCACCCCCTGGCTCTGCAGGCACCACTGCAACCAGGGAATCCCACTTTTGGGCAGTTTGTTGAGGAAGAGGAGGGGATCCTGGTCACCCCAAGAGGTGCTGACAGCCAGCACTTGGGGACTTGGGGAGATGAGAAGGACTACACTGCTATTGATGGAATACAGAGCAGGAAAACAGGTTTTCCAGGATTTCTCTGGGTACGGGGCACAAGAGCAGCTCTGTCAGCCACCGTGGGGAGTGAAGCAGGGAGGCAAATGTGGGTCTGGTCCACAACAAAGTCCTAAGACAGAGACAAAACTTACCAGGGCTGCTAAACCTCCTGTCTCTTCTGAATGGGCTCAGTTCCCCCAGCATCTGGGGGCAGTGCCCCCCCCCAATCATACTCGGGCTGCCAAGCACCTGGATCCCACTCACCTAGGACTACAGAGCTGAGGGACTGCTGAATGGCATCTCTCCATACCCTTCCTATCTATATTCTGCATCCCTATTCCATCTGTAGGCATTATTCCTATGCTGCCCACATCACTCTGGGTCTGTGACTTACAGGGCTGCTGCTATCCTGCAGAACAGGATAAGGAACCGGAGCGGGAGAACACAGCTGTGGGCAGATAGGCAGAGACACACGGGTTAGAGCTGATATTAATGTAGCTCGGCCTGGGCTGACAGGGAAAACGGATGGAGAGCTCTGCAGCCAGCACCAGCACCTCAGTGTGAGGTGCTGACAAGTCCTTCTGAGCAGAGAATGGGGGTCTATCAGTCCATCCACCTCTGGGTGACTGAGGGAAAGGATGAGCCCGGAGGGGTGAGCAAGGAGCAGACCTGACATGGGACAGGGAGATACCCTACAGGCACCAGGTGTGGGTCCATCTGCTCAGCACCCTCTGGCAGAAAAGAGCTGAAGGAGCTGGTGATGTCCTCACTCACAGCAGCTCCAAAGGGTCTCTCTCCAGGAGAGCCTCTGCTTGGAAGGATGGCTGAGCTCTCATCCTACTTCTCACAAGTTCCAGCAGCACAGCTGGCCCTCAGCTGGCCTTTAGTTACTTTAGCAGAGTTTGCTTATTTAACTCAAGCTCTTTATTGCACTAAAATTTTGTTTATTCACCTAAAGTTTATCTTTTCACTTACAGTGTCTGAATTCACTTAATGTTTATTTTTTTCACTCAAAGTTTATTAATTCACTTCAAGTTTATTTTTTCCACCTCAAATCTGTTTATTTGCCCAAAGTCTGTTTATTTAACTGAAGCTGACCACGGAGCTTGTCAGCTTGCAGCCCCGTGCAGGGCATGCAGAGCTCTGACCAGCTGCAGAATCATCTTTCCTGCACCTCCCCAGAGACCCCACTAAGCCCCCACCCTGCTCACTCTGCAAACAGGACAAGGCCAGTTTAAACTCTTAGTGGCCACTAGACTGAAACTCCTTTCCTGGTTGTACTAATCCAGATGTAAAACTATTGTCCCAAGTGTCGCGTTTTGGATGGAATTTGGGTTTTTCCCTTCACTTACACATCCAGATGAAGCTGCTGGGACCCAGCCCTGGGGGGACACACGTGCCCCCGTCCAATCGATGCTACCCGGAGCAGATGTTATCCCAGGTGGCACAACACCGGCCGCTGCCTGGAAAATGGGATTGGATCTTCAGAAAAAGCTATTAGCCCCTTGTCAGGACCCTCTGATGAGAACTGACTGGCCGGCATGGATCGATGCTGCCAGACACACGCTCACGCCTCGTCCCTGCTCCTGTGTATTTCAATCACCCAGCCCAGGATCCAGGTACGTGTTACCTGATGTGAGTTATAGTGTCATTTATCACTAATTACTTTACATAGCATAAGCTTTTTGGCAACTTCAGCCTGGCAGAAAAGGCTGTAGTTACACAAGTTGGACTCAGTTGCTCAGTTAAAATAATTCCTCCCTGTATTTGGTTAAAAAAAGAAGAAAATTAAGAATTGTATTACTTACCTAATAAAATAATTGTGCAATTAGGACCAAATTACTACTGCAACTTTTGAAAATGTGAAGTTCAGGGCAAAGACTATATTATTCTTTCAAGTAATGGTAATTTTCTTAATTTTCCTAAAAAACCTGTGTCCTCAGCTCTGGTAACAGGACAAGCTCAGCAGCCACAGGGTCATGTCTGTGGGGAATGTGTCTTTGCAGTTGGACACTTGGGATATGGGAGTCACTAAGTCTTGTTGCTCAGTGTTATTCTTTCCAGCTTTTGCCACCCATGTTTTTGTTATCTGTGTCTGAAAGTTAACACACAGGGTTTCACCAGGAAACTGATCCTGCATGCTACAGGTAGAGTTTTTTGTCACCTATTTGTAATGCCTGTATAGGCCAGAAAAGCAAAGGACTGAGTAGGAAATGGGAAGAAAAGCACCACTAAATGACCTGAAAACTCTGAAAGACGTGGACCCCTGAGAGGATAAATTATAGACACCACAAGTGTGAGACGCAATTAGCGCTGGCTCAAGGAGAAGAAAATCATCGTGAGCCGGCACGGGCGGCTTGTGAGTCTCAAACCTCTTCTGCATTGAAATAATTGCAATAGCCATGGAAACCATCAAAGCCTCTCTGTTCATTTTGGGTAAGATCTGATTTCTCGGCTTTGCCCTGCAGTTTTTCCCCCTCAGTGTCAAAATTTCTCCCAGAAAAAAATGTTCTTTTTGGCATAATCCCATGAGAGCACCGAGCTGGAGCAGCCACCACCTCCAGCACAGAAATCCTGGTCTGTGCATCCTCCTGGGTGTTGCACGCTGGTTGAGCTTGGCTCTTCTGGCAAGCTCGACCCTGGAAAAGTGACTGTCTTTCTTTCTCCTCCCCCTTTGTGCAAAACACAAAAGATGGATGGTTCTAATTTCGGTGCCACATCTGCCTCGCAGCCCCATTTCAGAGGGAAAGGCTGGAGGAGGAGTGCATGCTGCTGCCCCTGACAGTGGTCTGAGGCTGAGGAGGCACAGGGATCCTTCCCAGCAGCACCTGTTGGGAGTTTGGTGTCCTGAGAAGAACAGATATTGTGTGTCACAATTTGGAAATCCCAAGTACTTTGAGGGGAAATGCAGGAAAATCTGGCAGCGCCAGAACTGGGTGGGAGGTGGGAAGGGGGCAAAGGAGGTCATGTGTTTCTACACTCACCTTCCACATCAGGATTTAAACATGCCTGCTATTAAAAGCTCATGTACCAACCTACCTCAGCTTGGGAAGGCTGAAGTATCAGTGACAGATCAATTTTCTCCAAGTAAATACAACCCAAATAAAACAACTCAGCAATCATAAATGAGAAACTTGTGAAATCTGCTCTACATTTAATGCAGCTTCAGTGCATGAGGTTTCATTCCTCTTGCCCCAGGCAGTGCTGGGTTTTACCTGCCCAGCCCCAGCTTCTTTTGGCCACACTGGTGGGCAGGCTCTGATGGTGGCCTCTTTAACAGCCAGGGATAAAGAGTTCAAAAGGAGATCTAGTTTTGTAACATTAATTTTTTTTTATTAAGAAGACAGATATTTTATAGTACTTCTTTTCCTTTGTAAAAATGGGATACATGAACCAATACAAAATGTGAATGGGAACAGATGGATATGTATTTTCTTACACTGTAACATCTTCCATGGACACCTTAAAACAGAACTGGCCTAAGGGGAAAAAATAAAAAGGCCGGGTAAATAAAGAACAAGGTTGTTTATCATCAGTTCCGCGTCCTTCATTTGTGATCCTCCTTTAAACAAGGTTGTTCTTTCTTCACGCTTCAAAATCCTAATGATCTAAAGCTGTACAAAGTAATACTCAACAATACATTTCAACAGTGCACTGTATACTGAAGAAAAAATACATAAACCGATATACAACTAAAATTCATAATTTCCTGTTTTTTCTCCTGTTTTTATGTAGTTTTTTTATTATTATTTCATTGTTCCAATGCGTGGGGCCGAAATTTTGCGATCTACCTGAGACGGAAAAACACCAATCAAACACATGAACCTGAGACATGTCAACATTGTAAGTCAAAGTTACATCGGTAACACTGCACTACGGTACACTTCCAAA
Organism: Xenops minutus; assembly: GCA_035221455.1. NCBI lineage: Eukaryota > Metazoa > Chordata > Aves > Passeriformes > Furnariidae > Xenops > Xenops minutus. Next base: position 6,652,752 of record JAWWEE010000062.1, on the reverse strand, counting down.
CAAAGATGGGCTGCTCAAGGCCAGGATGCCCGTCCCGTCCCGGCTCCAACCTGACTGCTTCTCACCGCGATGGGGTTTGGCAATGGTGCTGAGGGCTCAGGAAAGAGCTGCGCTCGACAAGGAAATCTGCTCGGGAAGGAGGGTGTTCTGCAAGGTTCTGCTCGTGAAGAGGGGAAAGACGGAATACTGCCGGAGAACGGGCTCGCTCGCTGCGTCAGGGCCCCCTCCCCGTTCCCAAAGGAATCCTGTGCTGTAATGGTTCTACCAAAAACAACAATTGAAAAAAATCAAACGCACAAAAACGCCCCCACCCCGCCCCAAAAACCCTTAAAAAGCCCCCAAACCTGACGCTAAGATTAATGCTTCCCTTAAATAAATCAGAGATACATTTGCCACGTAAACACAATAAAAAAAGTATCGCTCGAAATCCATGATTACCCACCAAAAAAAAGTCAGCATATATAACTTTATACCGTCCTCCCGCTGCGGTTTGCTACCTGTCTCCTACGATTCCAATTGAGCCAGAGTCTCCTGTGCACCTATGGCTTTAGTGGTCATTAGCACGCTCGTTTTGATTCCCACGTTTTACTTAGCGGGTAGAAAAAAAGGCAGTTTTGTTCATCCAGCCACTCTCCAGGTCTGGGCTCGCACATCAGAGGGGCTTTTACCTGCTGCCCCTGCAGCTGCCAAGCGGGAGAGGGATGAGGAGATGCCCCCATGCCCAGGAGGGCTCTGCCTGTCCAGCAAGGAGCCCACTCCCACGTCCCCATGGCCGAGCAGCACCTCTGCCGAGCTCCAGCCCATTTCCCAGCCGCCACCATTGAAAGCACCTGAAACAGCCACAAAGCGGGGCTCGGGGTAGGGGGGTTGTTATCCGAGCCCTGACGGTGACAGGGGAACGGGACACGGGCACACTGAACTGCAAACTACGCATCTAAAATGTGCTGGTTCTCCTCCGATGAGCTCGAGTTCTGAACGGAAACCGGTGAAGAGAAAAAAGGGGAAACACCTTCAGAGAAACGCACCTACTCCACAGGGTCCCAGCTGGCAACTCCAGAAACAGGAAAGGGGAAACGAAGAGCCACAGAAACCCGAAGGGAACTAACGCACAGAAGCCCCTCTTCTTCCCAGCCTCCCCCCGACCCGAACGAACAGAAATTAAACAAGGCACAGAATCTTCTGCAAATGACTTCACTAAACTAAATCCAAGCTGGACTTGGCCAAAAAAAGAAAACCCAAACGAACTGAGGTGTCGAACAGCAGAGTGTACTTTACGAGGAATATTTTTACACAGCGAATCCCGGACCCTCCCGGCCTCACCGCTCTCCACCCATTTGCTTTTTTTTTCCTTAAAAAAAAAAGACACAAGCTGGTTGCAACTTCCAAGATCACTGTCTCTGTAGCGTTTAAATAGGGCCAGTAGTAACCATCCACGGTTGGACACCTCATGGGAACCAAGGCTGCTCTAGATGAAGTACTCTTTCTTCTCCTCGGAGTTGTTTTGTCCCCCCTCTGCGTTGATGATGGCTGTGTCTGCGTCGGCTGCATCATCTGCTCCTTTGGCTTCGTGAGTGAAGTATGTACCTGCAAGGGAAGTGGGGGCTGCATGTCTCCTCTGGGATCCTGGCACAGTGTCGAGGGAGACATCGATGAAGGAAAAATGCCACCAGGAGAGAAACTGGTGGGGTGGGGGGTCTGTCACATCAGACAGGACAACCCCACAAGTGAGGGGACACACGTGCCAGGACTTTCATCCTCCAGTTTCAGCCTCTGTCTTACCTTTATGTCTGGCAAAATATCGCCCTAAAATGATGAGCAGGCAAAGCATTGCGAAGACGACGACGGCCACGACGCCGCCGACCACGGCGTGGTCCACGCTCCGTATCGCCCCTTCCTCACCTGCACGGGAATCTGTCGAGATCAGAAGAGGAATAAGAATTGGGGACTCACTACGACGCTCTCGGCAGGGTCTGGCTGCAGCTGCTCCCAGGACAGGCAGAGCCACCCTCAGGCTCTCCAGAGGAGCAGGGGTGAAGCACGGAGCTAACTAGACAGATGAGTTCAGGCAGAGGAACTTCGTCCGGAGCCGAACTGATCTGGCAGCTCGACTCGTGAGGTGTTTTCCTCTAAAAGCAGCAGCACTATGACTATGCACATGGGAGACAGCTGGGAGAGGGGAGGGAGGGCACATGGAGTCGGCGGTGGGGACCTATTCTGGGTGATTTCCCTACAGTGCTCCCCAAATTTCAGCCTCCCTGGTGGGTGGGACAGAGGGAAGAGCAGTGAAATATACAAATATTAATCTTTAGCTCTGAGAAACGTCATTAACAAGTGCCGTGTTGAAAACATTTCAACTTCAGCCCGAAACACTCCTCACCCAAAATCCAACCCATCCAACATGGAAAATCCTTTTACAACCATCCCCTGTCCCCAAACCAGCTGGGCTCCAGCATTAACCACCACCTCTGCTTTCAGTGCAGCCCACGAGGACACAACGCTCCTGACCCAGACTGTAACACCCACTCTGAGGCCAACAGTGAACAGTAACTGAACGGTGCCTCCGACTGCTTTACTGCGTTTATTTAACTCCTCACCACACAATTAGTTTCCTTTCAGAAGCGCCTCTCCCTCGAGACGCCGTCACCCGGGAGAGGGATGACTGATGTGGTGGAGGAAGAGCTCTGGAATGAACCCCGGATGAGCTATGGCCATGTAAAACGAATGTATAGCAGTGTAAACAATTTTAATTTAAGAACGCAGCTACATCAACCCTCGCTGCAATACTAATGGCAACCGAGATTTATAATGCAGTAAAAACCAATTATTCTCCCGCTGATTAATACATTAACATTTTGGAATAGAAGCTAAACCATTGTCTCTTTTTTTTAGTGAGTCAAGCGTGACACCTCCATTAAAATGATTTACTGGCCATACCTTACAATTTAAGCACAGCGGCAACAGAAACGGTAAAAATCTTTTAACTTTACATGATTTGTTAAGTCATATGTGAAGGATTTACCATTTAAATCTTTCACTACAAGAAGCACATGGCCCATAAATCTGCCCTGCCTGCGCCTGCCTGGACACCTCGGAGAAATGCGTTTTGCCAGGACGACTGAGAGAGCAAATGCAAGTCAATTTTTAAGAAAGATTTATCTCCGTCTCCCTCCAAAGAACAGAGCAAATCTCTGAAGCCTCCACCTCTAATAATATTTGAAGTTTATCGATCAAGCGTACAGATCCGTGACAGCTAAAGGTAATGGGGCTCTTTTGAGCCAAGACCTGATACAAAGCTTTCGAGCAGCAGCTGGGATTTACACTTTCTATCGATATTTCCAATTCTGCTCCAAGATTAAGGACTGAGGGACCCAGGTAAATAAGTCGGGACCCAGAGCACCATAAAGCGTCTTTTAATTAAAACAATTTAAGAAAAAAAGCCCCTGTGAGTAACCTCTGAGAGCAGGAGCTCTGGCACAGGCAGAGGGATGGTGGACTGAGCTGGGGCACGGCAAGGGACACCACGGAGCAAGGGACACCACGGAGCAAGGGACCCCTTCCAGCAGCTTGGCTGGGAAGCTAAAAACTGTGCCCAAAAAAGGTTCCCCTGCAAACCAAAAGCTTTTGCTGCCACATCCCTGAACCCCAAGCCACGGCACTGTGGAGAGACCACGCCAAGGAATCCCAAAGCATGGCAAAGGGGAACTTTCTGTCTCACCTCTAGTGGGAACAGACCACGCTGTGACAGCTTCCCAGCATCTGCTGCTCTGGTGAGCAGCCAAACACCCCTGCATGTGGATGGGAAAGGTGCCCACAGACGCGCTGTGGGATGCCAAGCCGACCTGCTCACCCAGGCACAGGCTCTGCTGCCTGCCCAAGACGGCAAAACAGGGAGAAAACCAGCGACCTCGAGCATCCCAGGAGCTCCTGCTCTGACACAGCCTTCCCATCACTGCTGCAGCCCGGCTCATCCAGCCTCTGTGAACCTGCTCTCTGCAAAGCAACTAAACTGGCTCATCTGCTGGAGCAGCTGCTTTAGGCACGCTTCACTCCATTTTTTTTTTCCCCTTATTTTATTTTCTTTAGAAACTTTGCGCCCAGTTCTGCTCGGCTGCGCTCGGCGTAGCCAGCAGCATCCCATCCTGGGTGGATGAGTGGCTTGTTGACATCTGGAACAGCTGAGGGGCATAAACACTCTGAGTTACGGCTCTGTAATGTGCCTCCAGCAGGATTTTGCATCAAGAGGCATTTTTTCTTCATCACCATAAATTAAAGTTCTGGGAAGACGAAGCTGTGGTGTGCTCGTGCTGGCGGCGGCTTCCACATCATCACACAGACCCACGGCTGCAGGGATGGGGGGCTGTGCCAAAGCCCCATGCCTAACACATCCCTCAGGTCTTCCCTTACACTGGCATTGCACCAAGGGCATGGAGAGAGGGTTCCCCCGAGAGGGGACTCTGGCCTAAAACCTGGCCAGCGGTTCTGCTCAGCAGTTTGTTAAGTATGAGCTCATCTACTAGGACATGCAGGGCTGTTTTTCTCAATTATTTCTGTTAAAGAAGACCCCAGCGAGGTGCCAGCCCCAAGCTCATGCTCTTATGCACGTGGCTAGACAAATCTTCAAGCTTAAACATGACCTAAAACATTCCTCCTCCAGCAGCTCCTGTCCTTGCCTCCAGCCCCATCTCAAACCTCATATGCTCCAGTGCCATGACCCATCACCAAGAGCTCTGCCTGCCAGCACTGAGAGCACAGCAAAGCCCAATTCCACCGCCAGCAACTCCGACACTGCTCCCAGCAAATCCTCCCGGGCACTGCCAGCACAGGAACAGCCCCTTCACATCCCATCCCTGGCTATTTCATCGGTAATTAACAAAGTGTCAGGTCTATGGAGCAAGGAATAATTCCTCAAATTTGTGCCCAGGAGAGACTTGACCTTAACCACCGGAATCTGCTTTAAATGCTGTCTCCAATTCACCCGAGCTATTCCCGCCTCCTATCTCTGATTAAACCAGAAATCACAACTTTATTGCTGAAGAGGGAACAGCCGAGATGGCAGGAACTGACAAAATGCCACATTATTTGCTAATCCTAATATGTTATTCTTCCTCAAGATTTGCTTTTCTCAGCACCAATTCAATTACAGATGCTACAAATCCTTCTGACATTTAATTCCCTCTTGTCAGGGCGCAGTAAATGTATACATGCAGAGCTTTCCCATTAGGATGTTAATATATATTGGAGTGAGCTGGATCCTGGCCTCTCCAGCAAATCGTCAGGAATTTTCCTATTACGGATTTGGTTTGGGTTTGCTTGTGGGTTTTTGTGGGTGGAGGCAGAAGGAGGGAGGGAAGGGGAAGGAAGGGACAGACATCACAGCATGTTGTCACCAACATGCGCCCTGTAGGGCTACTCTGCAGCTACGGTGCACCTCAGCTGAACCACTTTTGGGTCGATGCTTTGCTTGGCACCAAAGCACCTTAAAGGAAAACTGCAGTGGTAACAGTACAGTCCACCTGCCAGAACTGAGCTCAAGCAGGAAAAAAAATCAATTTTTCTTTTCAAGTGCTGCGCTGCCTCCCCTGAAGGACCATCACGGCCGTGCCCTCATCAGGGCATGCCAGGGTTCCATGGGATGCAGCACTGAGCACCTGTGCCAGCACTGCAGAACCCCTTCTGGGGGTGACCAGGAGGAGGCTTAGGTGGCTTTAAATTAATTTTTGCTGATTAATCAACTGCTCATGTAATCAACAAAATAGTGCTTATACTGCTGGAATGGGAACCCTGAAGTTTTCCTTTAAACAAAAAGTGCAGTTCAGCAAACAGCATGTAGACAGGAAAGAAAGGGTTTGGGGCTGGTTCCCACTCATCACCAAACTAAGGACCTAATTCCAAGGGTCAGGAGCAGCATGGAGCAGATGCTGAGCTGGGGATCATCCATCTAAGTACTGGCAACCAACATCTGTGATTCAAACCTGCAGGTTGTCAGCTATGGGGGCTTTGGGCGAGACCCTTTTAAAAAAATAAATGTATTGATGCTCTCCAGTTTTCTAACATTTCTGCTGATGCAATTGCTAAAACCAGCTGTGGGCTCTCAAGAAAAATGCTGGTGATGGTAACAGCAACACCCTGACAGTCTGGGTCAGCATTTACACTGAGGCTTAGCAGAGGAAAGAGTTTTCTGCTCCCACCTGCTCAATAAAAAGGTTCCACTCAATTCCATTTTAATGTAAATATAGATGTATCTATGTATATTTCACTCTATCAGCAGCACCATCTCAAGACTAAAAGCAAGACTGGGTTGAACCTGGCTGCCTGTATTTTATATCTCATTTACACCCACACTAAAAGCTTCAGACCTTTTTGGGTCAAACCTCCTTTGTGTTTACCTTCAGTGTTCCCCACACTCTCAGCAGAGGGTCCTGTGAGGCTCGAAGTGGTGGGTTTGGGCTCACCTTGGTGACAGGAGCCCTCTGCACCATGAGCATCCTTGAGCACCTGGAGGCAGCAGCTCCTTCAGTGACCTCCCACAGCTGGGGTGAGCTGGCACCAGCCTCTCTGCCACTGCTGGACTGGTCCTGCCATTACTGCTGCTTCAAACAGTGTCCTTCCCTGGGTGCTCCAGCACCCTCTCCAACTGGCTACACTCTCCCTCACTCTGTGCCAGAGCAGTGGAGCAAAAGCATCACTGGGACACACAGCCTGTCCTGCTGTGGTGTGGGAAAGCCCAGGTTTTAAGGAGCCTCTGCTGTGCGGTGCTCCAGTCTCCTGTCCCTCCTCCTCATCTCCCTCAAGCTTTGCATTCTGTAGCCCACTGCTCTGTAACATTTTGGGGTATCTCTGGACTGCCCTGACCCTCCTCTATGCACATTTCTGCTTTAAAAGCAGAGAACAGAGGAAGACTTTTATGAAAATGTAGTTTGTGTATTAATTTTGGCATATTGGGATTTATTGCTGCACTCTCACAAAAACTTACTATTTCTGGGTGAAAATTAACATCAAGCTCCTGACATTGGACAGTGTGGGCTTAACTTGTGTGTGCGCACATGCTGAAGCTTATACACCATGAACCCACTGACAGCTCCTGAGCTTCCCAGATGTGCAGGTAACATCTGCATCAGAGCAGGGGAAAGGAAAGCTACGCCAATGGCCTTGAAGAATTCCTAACTTAGTGGTCCCTTCTAACTCTAGCTATAATTCAGTTTATTGAATGATTAGCACATCAACATGACTAAAGCTCCCACAGGTCACAATATGGATGCTAATGGCCCTAAGCCACTCAGGCACTTCTGAAAACCTGGTGAGCCAATAATTCCTTTTTCCTCGAGGTAGGAAGCATCAGGATTGCACTGATATTTTACCCACTGCATTTGGGGTCAATTCTTTTGCAGCATGAAGTTTTCAAAATGATGGGACTGCACTAGAGGTTGGGCTTGGTGGGGGGTGCTGGTGGAAGAACAGCCTGTTGCTATTCCATTGATGCTGTAAACCACTTAGCCACGACATGGGAGGACAGAAATCACTGCCTGTGTATGACAGGATGAGCAATAATGTTATTCATTCCCACAGTGTGGCATGGAGTGGACAGCCCCTCCTCTAATTTACTGAGGGGCCAATAAAGAGCAGCGTTAACCTGCCTGTCATATCCTTATTGAATTCGGTCCAATTGAAGCCAGAGAAATTTGAGTTCATCCTTCTTCAATCAATAAGCTCCCCTTCAGCAACCCATTTCAAGATCACCTCATAAAAAATAACACCCTTTCTTTGAATAAGCATCCTCATCCTGGCAGTGCCCAGTGCTGTGCAGCTGCTCCAGTGGACTCCTCTGCTGGAGAAGGAAGCCCTGCTCGCAGTCGATGGCAATGGATCCACCAGCAAAGGTGCTAATCAGGTTTTGATCAGGCAATCTGACCCGCTGAGGGGGCTACACGGGGCTGTTGTGCCTATTCTGTTTTCCAGGAGGTACCAGTGCTCTGGAGCAGGGCAGGGAGTGCTGGGGCAGGTCCCTGGAGTGCTGTGCCCAGAGCACATGTGTGTACCTGCATGTACAGGTGTGCACACACACACACACACACGCCCCATGGTTTGCCACCCCAATCCCCAGCGCTGCAGGAATCCTGCCTGTCAGACTGCACTGGGATGGAATGAGGAGCTGGGGTGAGAGGCCAGCCCTCTCCACACCCTGAGGGCTCGGGATGTGAGGAACAAGAGGAGGATTGCAAGAGGCACGGACACACAGAGCTCGGCCGGGAAGAGCAGGACGGCTCTGGACTCAGGCTACCTGGCTGGAAGGCAAGGGATGCATTACTTAATTGCACGGTCGGCAGAGCCTCTGTTGAAGCTGTTAGCGGGACAGGAGTACCTGGAAGGAACAGCACACTGAGCAAACACAGCAGCAGCCCCACGCCCAGCACACCACGGTCTCCCGTGGGGGTGGGCACATGCCCTGCATCCCCCAGGACAATCCCCAGGGCTCCCAGTGCCTGCTCCTGCTGGAGCAGAGGGCAGCGTTCCCGATGGAGAGCTCAGCTCCAGCACTCACCTGGATCACCTGTCTGAGAGCCCAAATGTGCTGACCCTGGGCCAAAAATGGGACCTGGTCTCAGTTTCCCAGGACTCTGAACAGAGGCTACGGGATGGAGGCTGCTCAGGTTGTAGCAGAGAAGGGTCCAGGGCTCTCTCTTTAGTACCCCCCGCATACCTGAACAGGTATGATCCTGGCCACACCTGGCCAGGTATGATCCCGGCCACACCTGACCAGGAATGACTGCCCTTTGGGCAGACAAGAGTAATCAAGAGATCCACAAGCAAAATTTGAAATTCTTAGAAAAAAAAAATTCTATCAGTAGCCAAGTCAGATGCTCCAAAATGGGTGTTTGGCAGCGTGCAAAAGGTGCTTGCTGTGGGCAGCAGCTCTGCCTATGCTGCATTCTGGTAAGCTGGGGAAAATTTGGGCTTCCATTCTGGATTCAGAACAAGGAGAACACTGAGCTGTGTGCTCTGGGAAAGGTGTGAGCCCCTCCTGGCCAGTGTAACCTCTCTGCAGGCTCAGCAGGGACTGGCACTCCTGGAGAGGGCAGGTTGCAGAGCAGACACTGATTTCAGGCAATTCCTTTGCAGAATTGTTTCCTGTTCTTTTCATTCACCAAAAGGTGCATTTTTTTTTCCTTTAAAAATACAATTTTAAAAAGTGAAAAAGCTTATCAGAGCAAAACAATTATTCCCCATCCACTCAGGGATGTTCACAGCAGCCCTGGTGTGTCCTACCTATGGGATCTGGACCAGGCCTGCAATAATAATTGTTAGCATTGCTCAGTGTTAAAACACACCCATAATGAATCCATAATTTCTGACCTCTTGACCAAAGCACACCTGTCGTGGCTGACAGGATGGGATGCTCCCAGTTTGATCGAGTAAAAGGGAAGCATCTATTTTGACAGAACAAGATAAGGACTCATGGGTTCGGGGGGGTTTGGGTTATTTTTTCTTATTTTTTTCCTCCATGTTGGAACCCCTGAAGGGAACACTGGGCCACAACCCCCCAGGGCTGGGCTCTTCCTGGAGGGACAAAGGGCTGCTCCTGCCTTATGGCTGAGATTCTGCACCCTGTGTTGGAGCAGCCATGCAGAGCCTGGCAGGTAAAATGAGTCTGCAGGGATGCTCTGGGGGCAAAAAAATTGTGTAGATTTCTACAGGAAAGCATGAAGAACAAAGATTTCAGGTTCATACACTGGTTCAGGCCCTATTCTGAATATACCTGCTGCATCCACTCAAGATGCTGTTGTGCTTTAATCTGGGTCAGCACTAATTGGCAAGGACCAGCCGTGAGGATGCTTTCATGCCCCTTCCAGTGCAGTGTGAATAAAAAGAGGGTAGAACCATTTACTTGGTTTTGCCTTGCTGATAAAACAATCCCCTCCTTTTTTACCCCCAAATTGATGCTCATATGCTGAGGAATCTCCAAGCAGCTGAGGATTAGCACTGGCCACCCATTTTAAGAGCAGAGTTGAGTGTTTCACAAGCAAAGATTCAACTCAACCAGTCTCCAAATCAGTGTTCAAAAAATCCCCAGCCAGGACGGAGCTGCAGTGGTTGGCCTTGGCACCCTGCACCTTCCGCCCCGTGTCCGAGGGTGCCACAGAGAAATGGGTGCCAAAACCAAAAAAAAAGGCAAAAAAAGAAGGAAAACCCCAACAGAAGAAAGGAGCGCACATCCAAGCTGTGAGAGCATGGGGGGAATGGCTGCGCCACAGCGACTGCACAATGCAACATGGCAGAAATCAGAGTGGAACCAGTGTCTAGCGAAGGAGAGCAGTGGGTTACCTACAGACTAGCCCTTACCTGAGAGATCCCCATAGTCCAGCTCCTCGGCCGAATTGGGCAACTGAGTAAAGCCTTACAAGTAAAAACAAACTCGTTTTTCTCTGCGTTTCTCAAGCGACAAAAAACAACACACTTAAGAACCGAGGATGGATTTCTTGGGAGGGGGGGAAAGAGAATGCGTCAGTCACTCGCCACCGTCTGCCAGCATGGGCAGAGCCATTGTGTGACACAAAGTGCAATCGTGGCCTTTATTACAGACAGAAACGCTCCTCGCTCTACACTGTTGGCACACGGAACATGGCATTGAAACCACTCACTCATAACAGCATGCAGAGCCCCCAAACTCTGTATTTCAACCATTGCAGGGGCAATTTCCCAATTTAGTCCAGGCCGATTTTGGTCCTGCCATACATAGAGCTATGGAAAACTTTCTTCTGATTTTGCACCCATTCCAATTGGTCCTGGTCGTGGTGACAAGCCTGGCTGTTCATTGGGGAGTGAATGTGAATACTGAGCACTGCATTTCACGGCCACAGGGCACCTCTGCAGGCTATGTCCTCTGCCAAACTATCAGGCAAAACTGGCTCTTTTTTTTTTTTTCCATTTGCCCAAATGTGATGGGTTTATGGGAAAAGCATCTGTCCTCAACACTCATAAAGCAGTCAGGGAGGCATGCAGGCATGGCCACCACAGGCAGCCAGCACTGTCTGTGAGGGTGTTAGTGCTGTTTAGTTTGGGGGTTTGAGGGTCAGCAAAGCAGAGCAACCCCTTGGGTGGATGTCCTGGCACTGGTCATGGGGCAAACCAGTGCCTGGAGGCCACTCAGACCTATTGAAATGAAGGGTGGGGCAGTGTTTCCATGTGGGCTGGGACTTCCAGGACTCACTCTTGCTGCTGGCTGCTAAAGCAAATGCATAAGTGAAAGAAAAAAAAAACCTCCATGAAGAGATCCCCCACTCCTGGGCACTGGGGAACCTGGAATTGTCAGCTCACAGACTGCTACCAGTGCTGAGTGCCTGTTAAGCAGCAAAGCTGTGAGTGCAGTATGGTCAATGTGCAGACTGGCTCCACTGCTGAGCAGCAATACATATATATATACACACATATATATAGGAAGGTATTGCTCTTTAAAAATAAAACTGATTTTCAGTGACTGGTTTTTAAATACACCAAGTCACCTGGAAACTACATTGGAGTTACCTTCTGAAGTGGGAAGCCATTTAGATTAATAGCAGGAAATTTGTTTGTGTGCCACTCTTGGGTTTCAGGGAGCCCTTTTCAGATTTTCAGGAGCATTTTTTCGATGAATGATCTATAAATAAGACAGTTGACTCACAGAAGCGTCAGCCATGCAAAGCTGCACTTGGCAGAGGAGCCCTTCAACTTTTCTCTCTCCAAAATTGCTTCTGTAGAGCCTTCCCTTCCCTTTTAAAGGAACTACATTTTCTCACTAATGAAAAAGGGCAATGTTGTATTTTTTATGAAGAAAAAAAAATCCTTTTCAAAAGAAAATGTGCAACAATTCCACAATTCAGTTTCTCCCTGCACCTGGGACACACAAATGCCAGCGACCGGTGTTAAAACCTGTTGTGAGGCATTTAAATAGTGGCAAATTACTTCTTGATTTTTCTCATTAAACTTTTATACCGGCTACTAAAGCCCCTTCTTTTCACTTCTGAGGGGATGAATTGAAAGCCTGCCACTACCCCTGTTAGATAAATGAAAGGGAGCTTTTCACTTGGCTCCAATCCCCTGGAAAAGACAAATCCTCTGCAGGCACAGCCAGCATGGTGAGCACGTCCTGCAGCCCGACCAGGCAGGAGGACACGGGCACTCTGGCTATATTTAGATTTCCAGGGGCTCCCACACTACCTCAGTTTCTCAAGGAAGAGCCAATTTCTCTCCCGTCTCAGGCTCTAAATAAGCAATTAGGGATTCTGTTTCATGCTGCGCTCCGCGGTGCCGCACAGACCCGCAGACAGCGCTGTGATGTTTTATTCAGCCGCCCCAAGGACGGGATCCGTAAAATAGACTGAGGAACGTATTTACCATCAGCTGTACTTTTAAGTAGGGCATTTCCGAGAGGGAACGAGGCAGCTGGACAGGCAGAGCTGCTTGATAATGGCAGTGCAGAAAGCTCTGAGGCTTTTCCTGCGGTACCTGGTGAGGTGTGCAAGCAGCTGGCACTGTGGCATGGCCAGGTTCTGGCTGCAGCCAAGCAAAGATCATTTTCAGGGACTGAACTCTATGAAAAAAACCCCAAAGAGCGTAACACAGTAGTGTTACTTGTTCTTGTACCAAATCCCCTTAAGGCCACAATTAAAAACTCACACGGGCCTCTGGGTAAGGATTTCCAGCCTGTAAAATAATTTACCTGCTGCATTATGGGCAAGGTATTTTCTTGTCACTCTTCATTCACAACTGGGGTGTTTTCCTTATTTTAACCTTCACTCCAGGCTTCCTGCTTTGCCAGCTTCAGAGAAGGGGTTTTTTCACCCTACCTTTGCATGAGGATGAGCAAAAATTCTGCCTGTGCTGAGGGAGCAGCGCCTGATTCCTGCCCTGCCAGGGGAGTGGGGAGCAGCCCTGAGCCCTGCATCCCTGGACAGACAGACAGGGCTGCAAGGGCAATGACCTGTGCCAGCAGCGTCTGCATCCTGGGGATCACTCCAAGCTCTTAAAGCTCTCTGCTTACAACAGGGCAAGGGCAAAACTTGGGAAAAAGCAGGCAAATGATTGGTGTGTCCAAGATCAGGGCTGCTTAGAGACATCCTGCTTGTGCAGGGGGCAAAACGTGAGCTGGGTGTCTCACCTGAGGGGCTCCACAAAGGGCAGCACCTCATGATGTCTTGAGCTCTCCCGCCCACCAAGGGGCAACAGAGCAGCCAGGACATGAAAAACTGGCAGGTTTATTTTTGGTGGGGGAGAGGGGCAGGGGAGGAGAACGGAAAGGGCATGGCAGAAGAAGCGCTTTCTCCCCCGACTCTGAGAGGTGCAGATGCTCCGGGCTCCACCAAGCTCTGCCCGTATTCCAGCTCAAACAGTGGGAACCTGTGATTTCAGCCCCGCTGGCACCCTGAGCCCACAGGGGCACACTGAGAGGGAGGAGGGCTGAAGCTGGGAAAGCCCGGCTTCGTGGGGTGCAGAGGAAGCACAAGCCTTCCTGCCGGCCATGACCATGCTGTTATTGGAGCTCTGGCAATGAACAGTGCAGAGAAAGGAGAAAGTGCATCAGAAAATTCACAGTTAAGCTCTCATTTTTCAACAAAAGAGTTAACAACGTTTCGTGCGTTAAAAAAGTCACTCATGCATCGCTGCCGTCAACTCCATTCCGGGAGGAAACAGGAATGGCAGGGCCTTGGCTATGCTGGGACATGCACACACATACAGGACTCCTTCCCCCCAGTCCTCTAGGATACACTCCAAAACTTTAAATGGCTCAAACCCCCTCTTCCCAGATCGAAACATTGTGCTGGCTCCGCACTGGCCTTACGTTCTGTTTTCTTTGCTAGCAATCACTTTTTTTTGGGTTGGTTTTTGGTTTTGGTTTGTTTTTTATTTATTTTGTTTTCTTTTCTTTTTTTTCTTCCCCTCAATTCATTTGAAACTGTTTTTGGAGAAAATCCATTTGGCTGTATTCATGCCCATGCATTTCTAGTCATTCACAGACATGCTCACTCCCATTGGACATCGGAAAGAACAAATGGCCAACATACAGAAACACCTGGTATACTCCATACACACTCCAGCAACACAAGCTTGGAAAGAAATGTAGAGTCTTCACAGGAAAAGCACCCCATGAGGGCAAACACGGGGGAATTCAGGACAAACTGGCTGGTTTTAAGGCAGGAAAGTTTGTGGCAGCTCGTTTGACTGGGATGAGTTGTCATTTCAGCTGGCCACCTCTTTGGCAGTGATGCTCCCAACACAGAGTGGAGGTTCAGAGGCTGCCCTTGAGCTAAACCCAGGCTTTTTATGGCTTTCCCAGGACAGGGAAAAAGGAGGAAAGCCACTGGGAATTGCTTTAAAGAAACAGGCAAGGGCTCTGCCTTCCATGCCACCAGCGAGCCCACCTGCCTTGTCCTCACCACAGAGACTAATGCACAGCTACACCAGGCCCTTCCCATGCTGAGACACCTAGAAAGGATGTCAGTTGTATTGGTATCAGTGCTGCCTGACCTTTCCCAAATTTAGGGATCAATATCTAGCCACAAGCCTATCAGTTCTGGCTCTTAACATTTAACATATACAGGGAGGCTGTCACATGTAGAGAAAACACAAGCATTCCTGACAGCTTCCAATCTTTACACCAAGTGGGAAAAGGCATCCAAGGAGGTAAGTTATTTGGGACACGAAGGGCAAGCCCCTCCACTTGCCATGGTGCATCACTACTGAACCATGGCTTCACTCAGTCCTGCCTCTGTGACACCTTGAGGGGAGCAGGCAGGAAAACATGCTGCCCTGTGCTATGGATTTCTGTCAGTAAAAACCCAGCTAATTTATCAGAGTTAAAAGAAACTAAAATAGCAAGGTCCAACATGGATTAGCTGTAATTAAAAATTGTCAGAGGTTTTGGTTCTTTAGCTGAAAAGTGAGCTTGTGCCAAAAAAAGAGATGCTCAACTTCCAGCCTTGCAGCGTGTACGTAGGCTCGCTGGGGAATGGAGGAAGCTCAGGAAGCTGTCAAGCTGTTAGCTAGACTGCCTCGAGCAGATGAGAAGGGTTACTTTGCTAGACTGCTATGCTGAGAGGAAAGTGTTGCTATCTGTTTTCCCAATCTCCTTCTGCAGTGTAATAACGCAAACTTCACTGCTGACCTTGGAGGCGAGTGCTCCTCTGTGGAGCATCCCAGAATCCCCAATGCTGCCCCATGATGGATGCCCTGTCTTAAAAATTAACTCAAAATGCAAGAAAAATGCTCAAAAATTAAAAAAAAAAAAAAAATTGAAATCCTGTGTTCAAAAGCCAGATTTATTTTCCATGCGTGAAGTGATTCTCCCAGTCGATGGGTGGAGAATCACTCACCACTGCTCAGACCTGGATGTCACTTCCAAGGGGCTTGGGGCTTGCCTGGCACCAGGATGACTGGCTGCAAAGCTCACAGCAGAAATGACAAGAGCAGACGAGACTTTCCAGCCTTAAAACCCATGTTGTATTTATGAGATGAGTCCACCTGAAACACGGTTTTCCCTTGAAGACTCCAGTTCCCTTTTTGGCTCCCCCTTCCCAGGCTTGTCTTGCCACTCAGCAGTGCTGAGAAATAAGATAAACAGGAATGTGATACCAACCGTGAACTGCCGGTTCTGTCGTCGCCGTTGTGTCTACACACGGGAACAGAGGATTGGAGGAAGGGAAGAAACAGGAGGAACAGCATGCAAAAAAAGGGAAAATGGAAAAAATGGAACAGATAATATATGAGCAAGCTTTCAAAGAACATTGCGTGACAAGCAATAATAAAATGAAAGGCAAAAAGCATTTGAAGTGAGTTGCACTGTTTAGAAGACATGCCTCCAGTTCAAAAGCTATGAGCCTGAGGAAAACAGTAAATTTTTCTCTTTTTCCAGGACCTTGCCAGAAAGATTACTGGTGGTTGCAAAGTCAGGGGAACAGGAGACAGGGGAGAACACCGACACCAACAGTTTAGTTGGCGGGGACAAAACAGAAGCTCCAGAGCAGGATGAGGAACCAAGGCTCGGCACATTGCTGTTACACACTCAAACATTGCCCTCACCAGAGTGCCTGTGGCTGTGGAATTGATCTGCTCCCACCTCTCCTCCTCCTTCCCAGATACCACCTGCACAGTGCTCCATTTTTTCACACAAAAAAAAAAATGTTCTAGAACTGGCAATTGCAGAGAAACATTACCAGTCCCTCTGCTGCAGCAGGTACCTGGCTAATTAAAATATCCTGGAGTTTTTTAGGCCATTACTTTGAAGCTGGCTCTGCTCCATATGGATTACAACGCACTGGGAATTTCTTGAGGGGTGCTGCCTTGGCGATGGAGAGATGCTTTGTCTCTTCCAGGTGTTTGCAACAGGCAGTTCTAAAGACTGAGCCGAGTCTGCAGGCTTTTTCTGACAGTTATTTTCTCCACATCAATAGGTCTAAACCACATTTATCTATATTACCCAAATTCACTGGCTTATTTAGTTGTTGGAGCTCATTTACTTTCCATTTACTTTATTCTGTGAGGGAGGTCACTGGCTCCTCAGAATGTGTCACTCTGAAATCCCTGGAGCCAAAGGCACAGCCCAGGTTTGGCCCAACCCTGCCTGGGTTCAGTGCAATGTTTGAGTGAGTAAAACCACGTGGGTGAGCACAGAGAAGGCTCCACTGTGTATCCCTGCACAGCAGCCCAGAGCTTGGGTTTTGTAGCAAGGACAGACAATTCACAGCAGTGTCTCCCCTCAGTGACATGCTGGCAGAGAACCCAGGGATGGGTCCCCTGCACGGGCAGAGGCAGCAGTGGAAAAAGGAGGACCCGTTCCTTGGCAATTTAGCTGAGGACAGCTCAGGGCTGAATTTCTGAAGCAGCAGCAAAGACAAGAGTCATACAAGGAATACACAATACTTACAGATACAAGGTCTACATGCTTTAATTACGGAAGCAAAACAAATAAACCCTGCACAGTTTAGCAAACTGCACCAAGATTTGCATAAGAGATTATCAAGCCATCATTAGCCTGTTTTCACTGCCAACAGAGACCATTCTCATCTTGGCAACCAGATCTAAGGCACCCTCTAAAAGACCGGCCCTTGTTCTCCTGTAGGAGCTCTGGGGGCTGCAAGGGAACCCTTCCAAAGCCACGAGGAGACCAAGAGCAGGGCTTTGCTTTGGTTTTGGGCAGCAATCCCCAAATGATGCCTCGTTTTAACCAAGCAAATGGTGGAGGGGGAAATGGTGGTGGAGGTAGGGGGAAAGTCGTTGTTCAGAAGGGGGTGTAAAACTGAGTATTATTTCCTGAGATGGCAACTATAAATAGTCTCAATTTACTGTCTTCCTGAAATAAAAAGAGTTACATCAGCTTTTACACTAAATAGAGAAATCTGCTGGAAGCAAGCTTGTATTGACGTGCTGGAAGAGATATTAGTCAAGAAACAGTGCAAACTGGACAGTGCATCTCGCTTCCCCGTCCGGGGACAGAGACCAACAGGTTACACAAAATAAAGTTCTCAAGCGGTTGTAAGTGCGAACAAATATCCAAGTCAAACAACATGTTGGCTGCAGCTGGAATGACAAAGTTATGATTAGCAAATGGTTTGGATGGTTGCAATAGGAAACACAGACCGGTTAAAGTTTAGAGTGAGCTTTCAGGGAGTCCTGTTCAATCCCAGAGTCTTCTTTGAGAAGAAGGACTGTGCACACCAGTGTCCCAAAGGGGAATAATCTTGTGTTAAAGAGAACAGCCTGACACAGGCACACTAATATAGCAGTGTGGTAAAGGAGAGAGAAAGGGTCACTGGTGCTTTGGTACCAATCAGTGCATTCCTGTAAATCCAGTCCCACTACTGTCCCTCCTCATCCAGGAAGGAACATTCTGGCCCTGCAATGCTGCTGCTCCAACAACCCACAACTTTAAGCTGGACTGGCTAACTTGGAATGTGCTTTCCCGAATTCCAGGTATGTGCTATCAGCTTCTGCTTTGTTTTCAAGAACAACCTCTCTTCCATGCTGGAGCAGGCACACAGCACCCCAGGGATCAGCCTTCTGCCCATGTCCTAGAAGAAAAACCATCTGTTCTCCTCAAATGCTGACCAACAAGAAGTCTTTGATATGTTCCTGACTTAACTAGTGTTGAACAAAGGCAAGGAAAGGCTTTGGCATCAACAAAAAGCACAGTTCTGGTCCCGTGCCATTGGTGTGCAGAGCACCCAAGGCTGATGTCTATCATTTAAAATGGAAACTTGGTGATGAAGAATGGGCTGGCTTACCAGGTGTGACAATGCTAGAAGGACACAGAAAGCACGTAACTACAGAGATTCAGCTCTACAGGCAACTTTCCATCTTAAGATCAAGGCTTCTCTGCACGATGCCAATCAAGAAGAGAACGAAATGTGCTGTACAGGGAGAAGAAGAACAATGCCATGGCCTTCCAAAATCTCCATGTACACAAGCTCCCCAGTGGCCTACTTTATAGCTACAGAAGGTACCCAGGGGAGGACCAATCAGCCTTTATAAAGCTGCAAATTTCACTTTATTGGGATTTCTGTTCAGCACTGCCCATGAGGAATGAAGACACCAACACACATCGTTCTGCAATATCAATGGTGGTATCTGCCAGTGAAGACAACTCAGATGACACCCAAGCTCTAGGCACTCACCACCTCATTAGGCAGCTACACAGGCACACGCTCATAAACACACACATATTTATAAAATTACTATGTGGAGGCATCTGGGCAATATCTCTCCAAGTTACAAGCTCCATGACTGAGCCTCCTCGTTTTCTCAAATGGATTCTCTCCAACTTCAAACTGTTTGCAGAGTGTGACAGACTGGGGCCCTTTAAACTCGGCCGTAATTAGCCCACAACCTCAAACAGAATCAGCACGGTGGAGGAATATTAAAACCCCAGCAGCAAAATTAAATTCCCTCAGTTGAATGCAGGAGCTGCAGTGCTGCAGCCTCGCAGAGGCACTCGGTGCTGAGGAACACACTGAGAATTACAGCAGCACATCCACAAACTAATGGCAAAACAAGCTGCTTGCCTTTTAAATTTAAAGAGGCTTTAGCAAGTATAGATACCCACTCAATATATTGCTTTTTAAATTGCTTTCTGAACTGAAACCAAAAGCCAATCTGATCCCTGACGCGTGGAACTCTTATTCTTCCCGATTTTCCAGACTACTTCACAGTGCTGATCAGGGCAAGCGTGAATTCCTGCACGATGCTGCCTTCACAGCAGCCTGAGGGACCAGCCTGCAGCACTGCAAGCTGGATTCCTGCTTTGCTTCAGCTCGCTGGGGCAGGTGGGAAGCCCTACAAAACCCTTCCTGGGGTTCCCATGGAACAAAGCTCTGTGGGACACCAGCAGAGGTGTCACCTTCGCCCACCATGCCACAGAGAGAGCAGCACATCCATCCTCTCCCTCACCACATGCTCCTCAGCAGGACGGATGGGGACGTCCTTTGCATTCTGATGCCCCACGACCTGCTCTGTACAGTGTTCCAGCTTGATTTGCAGGCCAGATGTTTCACAAAAATCATCACAATCTGCATGGATGCTGCGTACAGCCTGAACAAAAATAGTCTGAAATGAGCACTGTGGCTCCGACCATGCTTTTGTGTGTTTTTCCATACAGACTTGGGAGGATTTCAGTTTGATTTCAATCTCAGGCTTGTACACACCTCAGTCTCATGTTTCTGTCAAGCAAGGTGATGGTTTGGGCAGTGCTTATGCTGAGTCACCACGGGTAAGGCCAGGTGTGACAATACACCTGTCTGCTACTGGCTGGATGTGGGACCTGAAAGACTGAATTTTATTTCATTTTATTTCCTGCCCCAGACCTGTCAGCTCTGGCTTTAGCCCCTTTAATACGAACACATCCTGGATGAAAATGTCAAAAGAGCAGACAATCATCTTTAAATTAACTTGACATTTTACCAGGGACAGGCAGAAGCTTCAACAGAAAGAGAAAGTTAAATAATAAATAATTTGGAGGAACAAATCCCTGGGCTGCGTCCCTGCACGGTGGTATCAAGCACCTGAACATGTCACAACCCGACAGAAGGCCAGGAAAGCTGACTGCAAACTGGGAGCAAAGTGCTCACCTCCCCGTTTGCAGTGCAGGCACCGCCAGATCCCTGGAAAAGTGGGAGGCTATAGAGGAATCCAGAACACCAGGCTGAAGTTGACCACCATCATCCCTCTCTGATCTGACTGGGGAGCAAATATGTTTCCCTTTTACCATTAAATTCCCATGGCTGGGACTGCATCCTTCCTGCCCACCAGCTGTTGGGAATGCTGTTGGAATAAACCCCCTGCAACTGCAGCTTTTCACACCACCAGTTGTAATCAGGAAAGGACAAACTCCCACTGAGGCTAAAATCATAATTTTCCTCATTTTGAGGAAGTTGTCTGGCATGTGAAGGCTCTGAAAACCCACCACGCTATTTCTGCTCTTCACACTTCCATGTGTTATTATTTTTAAGGCAGCTGGGTTGACACAAAAGTGTTTTTTCAGAAGGCAATGCCTGGCCCTGCAGGCGACAGAAGAGTTCTGCTACCACGTGCCCCTGCTCAAGAGCTGATATTCTAACTCAGCATCAATTCCCAGCTCCTGTTTTGGAGCTTGCTGCCTCCTGCACACCTCTAAGCCAAACAGAGCTTGCTCCTGCTTGTACCAATCCTCAGGAAGGAACTCAGTGTGTTTCCACAGCACAGGCTCTGTGCTTTCCAGATGTGTTCGCTGGAGAGGCTGGAGCACCTCTGGGAATTCTCAAGCTAAAACCACTGCCTGCAGTGTTACAGCCCCCCAAAAGACACACACACTTACTACTCCAGGGGATCAGTGGGGTTTAAGATATGCTCTAAACTGGCATTCCAGGGAGGACACTGGGAGCCCCCAGCTTGTTGCTGATGATGCTGCTAAGGATGGAGAGCAGGGGCTCTGCAGAGTCAGCAGCATCTGCTCCATGGCTGGAAACACCAGCAACCAGAACACGTGTCACCCCTGACCCTGGTCTCCACCAAAAGGGCTGTTAAGACACCTGTGTGATCCACCTGCAGAGGAAGTGTGGGAAATGCAGACCTGCAGCCACAAATGATGCTGTGGATCCCAGGAGGGGGATGTGCCAGGTGGCAGTGCTGGGAAAGGCACGCAAACACTCCATGCCGTGCCCCGAGATGAGGGCTGGGCTGTGATTAAGGACCTTTATCTCCCAGGAAACAACAGCTGTCCAAGCCCAGCATTTCAAGGAGCGACTCCAGGGGCAATTCAAATGATGCCGTTTGCTCTGCTGTATCGTATTGTACATCTTAATGAAGAAAGCCACAAGGACAATTTGAACTGATAAAAAAGGGCTCGGCAGCGATAACAGCTGAAACGCCAAGGGACGGCTGGAATATCAATGCTGTTGGAGGATACATGGAAAAGATCAAGCTGTCACACAGGAAATCTTTTTGAGCACCTACACTGAAGTGACAGAGGGAAAGCTCTAAAGGTCGCGGTGTTTGGAAACTTCACCACTGCTCAGCTTGTCCTTCGCTGGAGAAAGCATGTCAGCTTTCCAAGAGCTCCCCCAGAACCACCCTGCACCAATAAATCAAAAGGACAACTTCCAAGGGCAGAATTTTCTAGGGGCACCTGCTAGGAACTGCTTCAGTGCAGTCTGTCTCTCCATGTTTTATTAAATTAAAGCAAGACAATTGTTTTTCAGAACTACTCCATGGCTTCAGGGGACAGGAACCAGGCCAGGATTACACTAGAAGTAGGGGGAGAAAGATAAAATAAAATAGATTTCAAGCCCCTCTCGTCCTAAGGATTGGATTCCACCAGGCTGGCCCCAGATCCTGGATTGCCAGTGGTTCAGGGAATACCCTGTTGGCTCTCACCACTCCTCTGTCACACAGGAAGAACAGTGCAGTGTTTGTGTGAGGATGGGAATTAAGGTATCAGCTGTCTCTTGAGGCTTTAAAAAGTGTTCTGACACTACTCTGCTATGTAATTCTAGAGATTATGTTAATTTGACCTAATTTTTTCCAGCTACAAAGTCTCTTAACTATTGAAGGGCAGAAGTCAGTGCTGCTCCACTCTGCCTGGGCGCTGGCTGGAGAAGACACATGCACATCTCTGCATGATGGAGGGATGTGAAGCCTTGGCTGCTCTGTGTGGGAAAAGAACACGGAATTCATGGGCAGAGGATGGGAAGACAAATGCCAAGAAGACTCAGTGACAGGGGAAGAAAACAAAAATTTCTCTCATCAGCATTAATCTTCTTCCAGCATATCAGGAGCAGGAACTGCTGGAATCAGGGAGCAATGTCACATTTTCATTACATTTCCAGCCTCCTCAGCAGTTCAAAGACAACACCAAAAGGCATCAAGGAGGCAACGGAGACCCACTGGGTTCTGCCAACAAGGTGTGAGATCCTCCATCACTGCAAACAAAGGTGAGAGAACAACACCAGACAGCCCCGTGCTCCTGACCCCGGGGGTCCCCTGCCAGGCTGATGACACAGCTATTTCCAACTCCAAGAACCACCACCCTCCCCTTCTTATTTTCAGTATGAAAGAGCTCAAAAACTACTGCAGAGGAGAGCCCAGAGGCTACTGAACATCCACAGACAAGCTGCAGCACTTGCAGCAGGACAGCAAATAACCAAACCACTATTTATTGTGAACAACCAACCGTGACTTGGGAGCCTGACAAAGCAGGTGAGGACAGTGTGGGCTTGGGAAGGCAGTGCTGGGGTAATCCCTAGAACGACAGGCTGGTAACAACCCAGTTCCCAGGAAAAGGACAGCTGTTAAGTTTTGCAGGCTCACAGATTAACTTAAGTGGTTATCCAAGCGTCAAGACACGTTGCTCCTTTTGGCCTTCCAAAATTCACTGAAAGCACGAGCGATTACCGTCAAACCAAAGAAACCTGTGCACACATCCACGTACAGTGTGTGGAGACACACGGGCCAACCTTCTCTGCAAACGGCTCTCAGGGAGGCTTTGAGAAAGCTCCAACCTCCTCTGAAACGAAAGCTGGTTAAAAGTCTGGGAATTAAAGACACGGGAAAACAGGAGAGCGTTCACGGCAGAGCATCCCAAGCATCCAGACGTGGGTGCCTGGAGCTGGGCTTATCGACAACCACCTGGAGGGAGGAAGCAGAGCGTGGCGAGGTCTGGCAGCGCGATGGTTGATGCTGGTGCGCGATAAGGCACGTTGGGAGAAAGGCTTCACCTGCGTGTCCGTGCCTGGCTTGGTTGCAAAAAAACCTCAAAAGGAAAGAAGCCACGAAACGCCCCGGGCAGGACGGTGAGAGTCAGCTGAGCAGCGTCATAAAAGCAAATAAAATGTGAAGGCATTTACACAGGGGATGGTTTACAGCGACAGTAAACGTTGTGCCATTAGCTATTCAATGGTCCATCCTCACCTGCCGTTTGTCACCTCTGCCTCAAGGAAAAAAACCCAAACCAAAAATAAAACCCAAGCCACAAGAAGCAGCAAGCAAAAGCAAAAGCAGCGGTTGAAATAGGAAAGGTCAGAGAAATGACAATGTGAATGGTTACAAATAAATCAGAAAGGTTTTCCTGATGAGTGGGGAATCGGGTCTGGTAAGGAGGTACAAGGATGTGTCAGAGAGAGGTGTCATGATCTTGCTGGTTGTTTTTATTCATCTTTTCTCGCAAGACAGGGAAAATCTCACAAGCCAAATGGCAGCTCCTCAAAAAGGGGCCAATGGACGGCGCTCACCCAATAAAAACAACTGGTGGAATTCCCTTTTCTGGGAGAGCAAGGGAGAGGCTTATCGCAGAGAGAGACCAACACCTTGGCATGAGAAAACATCTCGAGTCACATGAGGCTAATTAAGTTGCTG
Source organism: Xenops minutus (assembly GCA_035221455.1). Taxonomy (NCBI): domain Eukaryota; kingdom Metazoa; phylum Chordata; class Aves; order Passeriformes; family Furnariidae; genus Xenops; species Xenops minutus. The sequence goes on along the minus strand of JAWWEE010000062.1, from coordinate 6,628,902 downwards.
AAGATCAAACTTTCTGCTATAGCTTGCTCAGAAATTGATACTGATGGGATGGAAGCTGAAACAACTGCCCGTGTTAAGTGAGCTGTTTGCATCCTGCACTTGAAGTACCCAGTATTGGTCACTAGTAACTGAATTAATCGCTCTTCCTGCCATGACAATTCCCACATTTCAGAAACACCCACGGCAAGGACTGTCTGACACGTCGAGCTGCCAGACCAGGACTCATGCCATGGGCGTATTTGAGGGGCAAAAATACTGGAAGTGATTGGTTTGTTGTTTTTCCCCAGGCTTCATGCTCTGCTTATATACATAAAAGACAATAAACATTCAGGACATTTCCAATGGTTATGAAGGTACCGTACCTGTGATGGTGGTAGGGATGGTGGTGGTAGTGGTGGTGGTTGTTGTGGGAGGAGGGATAGTTGTGGGGGGATCTGGATAAAATATAAAAAGGAAAATAACAAAAAAGCAAATTAAGAAAAAAACCAAGCAGAACACAACAGCGGTCAATCGTGATCAGAGGAAAACAAGGACGCTAAGAAGCAGCGCAGGGGTCAGGGGCTTTTCCTCAACTAAATCCCAGGGGGAGAGCCCAGCAGCTGTAGGGACAGTGGGGCCAGATCCTCCACTGCTGTGCTTGGGAGCTGTGCCCATGCCTATTCCAGCTGGAGAACCTGGCCCCAGCCTCTCCCCCTTTTCTGCCTTCTACAATGCTAAAAAAAAATAAAAAATAAATAAAACCCAGCATAAATTAGTCAATGAGAGAGAGAAATGGAATGGGAGAGGCATAAGGAAAATAAACTGCACGCTTTCCACAACAAAAAGAACAGTTTGCACATACAAGGAGAGACACGGTGGTGCTTTGGTGGTTGTCTACGGATACATTTGCAAATCCAGGTGGGAGGGTTGTGTGAGGGGCCCTGCTGTGCTTCAGAGCCTGAACATTTAACAGCACATGAACAGATCTCACTGTCTTCCCAGGGCCGTGAACCTCACTGCTCTCCCTCTATGAACACACGGCAGCAGGATGTTAAAAACTACTTCAAAGATGGTAACAAATACAGAGAAATGACAACATCATCACTGAATATCAATGTCCAGGTATGAGGGATTCCACCAAGATCTTTTAATTAAAAAGAAGCCAATATTTCTCTGACAATATCAGTTGCACGCTCTTGTTTTTGCTACTAGGGCATCGTTAATGAGATGTTTCTCTCTGTGACCATTTCTCAGATGTACCAGACCTGTTGAGATTGAAACCCTGTTGCTCTCCATGGTATTGATGTTACAGACAGGGGCACATCCTTATCAAAACTATCAGGCAGGAGAAGGTAGATATGAGAAGATGTAAAAGAAAAAATATGTATCAATGCCCAGATGATCAAACTGAATGCGCTAAGTAGTCAGGAAGACTTTGAACTACAGATTCATTCGGCAATAATAGAGCATGAAACCTTTCATGGGCTTTTGATTTTAGGTTTCCTCCGTAGCACGTCAACTGTTCCTCACTAATACATCTGCTACTCTTTTATCTCCAAGTGAGCTCCCTCAGATTCTCTAATTAAGATATCTGAACTTTAATTATATGCTGCGCCTTTATTATATTCCATCCAACTTTCTGAGAGTTAAGGAATGTCACCTAGGAGTTTGCTGTGTTGTGAGCAGTCACTGTCCTTCTCTATATCCCAAGGATCCCAGCCCCTGTGCTTAGAGCAGGGAGCTTCTCACTTGCTCCTGATCCATACAGCTCCTTGGGGTGGTGGGGACTCTCACAGCTGAGGCACAGTGAGACAGGGGGAACAGCCCCTGGACACACACCCCACCAGCATGGGACAGCCTGTGCTGCAGGCTCTTCCTCCATAAAAGTGAAAAAAACCAAACCTAACAAACTGGTGTGCTAATGGTGCTGAAATTTTCTATCAAACGTGTCTGCCCATGAGGAGGAAAAGCGTGAATTTTAGAAATAAACATGCTTTTAGTGTGTGTCGATGTGATTAGACATCCCCACACCACGTGGGCAGCCAGGAAGGTGTTGGGCACAGCTCAGCAGTGGCTGCTGGAAGTTGTTTGCACACCAAACCCCTGACCTGCAGAGGGGTCCCCTTGGAACAGGACTACCTGAACCCTGCCCCTCCTGGAGCTGGGCGAGACCCTGCTCGGGGCATGGAGTGTCTGTAACACCCCCCAGTTCCCACACTAATGTGACTTGGGGAGCTCTGCACGGATGAGTGGCCAGAGCTGGCCCTGGAGAGGCAGGGGACAGAGAGGGACATCATCCCACTGATGCTCACACTGTGCACAGAGAGACATGGCTGCATGGACACAGAGCCCAGTGCTGCTGTGGAATTTACTGGTGGTGGTGGGGAAAGGAGCTGAACTTCCCCCTCAGCTCAGCAGCACCTTGAGCTGGGCTCTGTACCAGGAGGCTTCAGCTGACGGCCACAGCCCAACCACTCCCTCCCCACTTTAGACTTCTTCCTTTTAAATTAAGGGTTAAAAGGATTCCTTATGCTGTCCAGAGTGCTAGATCCTAGCAGGATGCTCCCAAACATGCAGAAACTGGAGGTGATGGAGTGTAAAACACTTCTCTGCCCACGAGCAGCCCTCCCCTATGTGGCCAGTCATCTGCCAGGTGCCTGAGCTACAACCCACAGCTCTCCATCCCCTGGGAACTTGCATCTCCTTCAAAGTAATGCTGTCCTGGGTCTCCTCCTGTGGATTTAATCCCAAGAGGGAGCAGCCCTGAGGAAGTCCTGTGCTCTCTATGCTTGCCCCCATCCGAAGTGCAGAGTAATTAACATGTGCAAGAGTTACCACAAGATCTAAACCCCAGGTCAGTAAGGCTGGGGGACTTCATGCATCCCTCCCTTGATCCAGGACAGGTAGGAACAACAGGACAAGGAGGGGAACAACCTGCCTCACAGCTGCCTTATGGCAGCAGCTTTCATGGCTTTCATCTCATGGGGAACTGCCTATCTTCTGTTCCTACTGCTTTGCTCTCTGCAGCATTGGTTGTTTCTTTAAACACTGATGTAAACAAGGGTGTTTTTTTAATATTGTGAACATGCAAAATACCCATCATAAACGCATATCTGACTTCATTTTGTAAACTGGAGTCTTGGAGAGTGAGAGGCACTAGTAAAACTACTGGTATGATGGGGCACATGAGTTTTATATTAGCTCAAAGCTGTTGCTTTGGTACTATTTTGAATCTTTGGGCAAGTTTCTATGCCTGGGCTTGGAATTGCTCCTGCAGAGGTGGCATTTGGAGGGGTGTGGAAGGTTCTCCTCTGAGTGGATCAGAGCAACTATTAGAGAGCTTGGACTGCAGAACTTCAGGTGGCTGTTGCATGGAACAAACTTCAAATCAAGTTACTGTCCCACTCGAGTGGAACCGTAGCATCGTTCAGGTTGGAAGACCTTTAAGATCATGAAGTCCAACACTCACCATGAGCTCAGCCCAGCCACACACAACCATTCTTAACAGAGAAAGTTTAAATATGCAGTCCAAGGGAACAGCTCATCATTAAACTGGGGGATTGCTCTGTGAGTGCCTCCTGAATCTCCATTCCATGCAATGCCTCGTGGCAGGAGCACAAGGTTTACACCAATGCCAAAGTAATGCAGAGGAACTGAAGAATTAAAGCAGGTACTTAATAGCACTTTAAAAGATGCTGAGGCATGTTTTAGTGGCTGCCCAGCTGCACAGACAGGCTTAAGGCATCTCATTCCTTCAGTTTATTTACTGGTTTGTAATTGTCTGGGGATGCTGGCTGATTCCTTGGTAATTTAACTTGTTAATGGAAGGCTCGGAACCCCCTGGACCATTGCTCAAGTCACTGGAGGAGGCGCTGCCAAAAGGACAAGGAATTACTGGAGAAGTCCTAGGAGAACTGCACGGTTCTTGCCACGCCCCTGCTCTGGCTTTTCCTGAGGCTTCCCCTGACAGCACAGGTGTGCCATGGCCAGTCCCAAGGGCCCTTCCAGAGGAAGGAAGCTCCCCAGACCTGGGACAGGCTCTGTGCCTGATGGTCACACCGAGAGCCCCCAGCAGCACCCCCGGTGGTTTCCCAGCCCCTACCCCAGCCCAGCACAGCGTCGGGGCGTCAGGAGCTGCCTGCAAATCTGGCATTAAGCAAACGTTAAGTTCTGTCACAGCTTTCCGAGCAGGGCATGTTGCAATTACGTGTAAACGAGTCTAGAAGAACGGTGGTTTTTCTCACGTACCGTATACAAACAGCATGTAATCCGCATGTGATTTCCCCACCGCGTTGGAAGCCTCACAGCGGTATGTACCATTATCTGTTTTGTTTAGGTTACTAATGAGAAGGTTTGAACCAGACACTACAACGTGTTGAGGCATCTCATCATCTACTCTTAACCACCTCATGTCCGTAGGCCTACAGAGGAGGGAGAAAAAGAAACAGTCACATTACTATTTTCCTATGGTCAAGATGGCATCTTCAATAGTTCATCCACAGACAGAAAGCCCAAACCAAGAAAAACTGTAAAGAAACAACACATACTTTTTTTTGCACTACTCAAGCCCAGATGCTGTCGGGCTTCCTCAATTTAAATTTATTTTAACCCAACAGGAAACTGTATCCAGACAAATTTTCTGAAAACACTAATGCAAGCAGGAAGAAAGTTCATTAGTGGTTAATCATTCGCTTACTCAGCAAACCTGAAAGCTCTGAGGCCACAGACTGTGTGCATCCACGGGGTGCTCTGAGGGCAGAGCTGGACAGCAGAACAAGTACTGTTTTGTCACATTTGAACCCTTCCACAAGCAGTGACATCAGTGGGGACTGTGCCACATACTGAGGGAGTTCCAGCCCTTCTCCTCTCCCAGCCTCCCTGGCAGCCCCTTCCTGCACCCCCAGGCAGACAGAACCCATGTGAGCAGTGGATCTGCATCGTTCAGGGAATGAAATGAGCCTGGTTTGTTAGAGCTGCTAAAGAGCACGAGCACTGAGGGGCTTGGGGGAGTCTTTTTAGTTTGTAGGTTTTTTTAAAATTTGTTATTATTACGTCTTTAAGCAGCAATAAGAGGACAGATCAGATCTTCCACAGCAAGAAAAAAATCCAGTACCCTTCAGGCCACTCAGCAGTGAGTTCTTAAAGGGGAGTTTCCTGCAGCACAGCATCTCTCAGCCTGCCTGGCTCCAAGGTTGGCAAGTGGGACCTTCTGCCACCAAAGGTATCCCACAGCTTGGGCTTTTCCCAGGCCCCAAATGGCAGGTGGATCTCATGATGCAGAAGCTCCTGAAGCTTCAACATCCCAGCCACGTTACTGCATGGATCCAGCACTGAGCAAACCTGTCTCAGCATTGTCTGACTCTGGTTCTGGACATGGGCTTGCCCTTCCACACTGAGATTAGCTCAGTTGGTCAGAGCATGGTGCTAATAATGCCAGGGTTGTGGGTTTGATCCCCATATGGGCCTTTCACTTAAGAGCTGGACTCGATGACCATTGTGGGTCCCTTCCAACCCAGAATATTCTGCGATTCTAATTTCTTTGCTGCCGTGCCATCAACACACAAGCCATGGTGCAGGCAGGAGAAGCTCCTGAGAGAGCCTAAACCCAGTTTAACCTGAATATTGGTGGGAAGGGTTTGGATGTTCCCATCTATGGATTTCAAAGGCTCTTTGTGCTGCTGAATCCCCAGGTTTCCCAGCTGGTACGTGATGCAGCAGCCCCTGCTCAGAGCTGTGTTTACCCAGATGCCCCACAAGTGACCATTTCAGCATCCTCCCCCTTCTGCAATAATCTTGGAGTTGTGCCTAATCTAACAAAATGCCTGCATTAATGCCAAATAGAAACCTCTCCTCTCTGGTCTTTTTTTTCCTCTGAGCTTCCCTCCCCAAATTGTTTATGTTGCAAGATTTTGCAGAAAAACTGCTATATTTAACTGGAGAAACCACCCCCTTCATCTGAAACCTCCGTGAAAGAGTTCAATAAATCTCTCTGTCTTAAAAGGATGGAGCTAAACCCAGCCCATTATTTTACTGTGTATTTTCTTAGCTTTGGGAGACCCAGGTGAAGTGACCTAGAGAAGCCACTTCCCAGCACATCACCAGCATCATGTAACATGCCGTGGCAGGCTGCCGGGGAGATGTGTCTGTCCTATTTAACATGGGAATGTCTTACTCATATCCTGGAAGAAAAAAAGTGCAGAGAAGCCTGTTCATTAGATTCCCAGCTGATAGCAAATGGGAGGCACTGCAGGTACCCACGGGAGCAGCAATGCAAAGGGGCTTGGCAGGCTCTGAGCAGGGAATAGCTATTAAATGGAATTCAGCAGGGACATGCCAGTCTCTGATGGACAGGGAAGGAACTGGCCTTGTGCCGAACAGGAGAAACTGGGAAGTGGGAATCAAGAAGATACTGTGGGAGGGGAGGCAGGCTGCTGGGGAGGATGAGGGCAGCCTGAGCCTTCTCAGTGCTGGGCACCCACCCTGCCTTGGTGGCTGAGCTGGATGGGGTCCAGCTCCCTATACCCGTCGTGATGCCCCAGCTCTGGGCACACTACCAAGGAGGCACTGACAGATCCCAGGGACATTTGCAGAAGTCTTATGGACATGATGAAAATAAAGGATAGTAAATACTTGACAGCCATAAATCCAAGTGGAAGAGAAAGTATTTTAAAAAAAAAAATAAAGCTGACAAAACTTAAATTAGAACAGCAATGAGGATGTGGGAGAAAATCTACCCTCCCTTGCCAGGATTTTCCTGATGCATGTACTTCTTCAACTGCCTAAGAAAGCCTCAAGGGCTTGGCAAGAAGAGGAGAGAGAATAAGACTTGCATTCCATAAAAACCACACAGGGCACCAAAAGGGAGGAAAACCATCACACAAGTCAGTACAAGCAGAAGGATGGGCTGCCTTACCTGAGGATCCATCCCACTCCCCCAAGGGCTCAGTGCTGTGGTGACCTCCACGGGCCTCAGCAGCAGCCCCTGACCTTGGTTTTTGCAAATTAATTGAACCCAAGATTAACTGCAGATTAATGCCACCCCAGCCATTCCCTGGGGGAAGAGGTGTCCAGTTGGGAGCTGTTCCCTTCTGCACCCAAGGGCCGGGAAGAGCTCTCTTAGGAGCTCTTCCAGTGGGAATCCCTTGGCCATGAGGTACACACCAGCAAATGCAAACAGATCCAGGTGCCCTTAGTGCACAGCAGATGCTTGGGTGCAGGAAGCATCTCTCCTTCACTCTGGGACATTGTCTTCTCAGCAGAGAATGGTGACAGCGACAGCGGCGTCCCGCCACCGCCACCCCAGGGGAAGGGTCCAACTTACTGTGGCTTTCCAAAGGCTGTGCACGTCAGCTCCAGCGGCTCCCCTTCTCTCGTCAGGCCTTGCAAGGGGTAATTCTGAGAAACCCGCACTTGAGGCTTATCTGCAGGACACAAAACATGGCTCCGTGTTGGCAGGTTTTGTGGTGTGTTGGTGACTCCCACACTGCAACACCCGGAGTCCGTGAGTGTTAATACGCTGGTCTGGACAAGAGATGCTTGTTAGAGACACAAACAGAGCCACAGCCACTGCTGTCTTTGTGTAAACAACAGGAGGTTGTATTTTGTTCAGATGAAGCTCCTCTAAATCCTACAATAAACAGAGAATTAATGGATAGTTAGGGAGCCAACTCAAAAACATTTTAGTAAGACCCTGCAGGAAAAAAAAAGCCAAACCGCAAACCTAGAGTCCACAATTAAAAAATTCATTACCTCCCACGACTGAAACAGAGATTAAAAACGCAATCTGAGCTGTAGCTAAAACGTTATCAGTGCAGGAAATCAATTCAAGGCTACAAGTGCCATTAAGCCATAGATATTTTTCAGGAATTTACTCAACTGTAAGGAACAAAGGAAGGCAAAAAATCAGTATGCATAAAGGTTGAAACCATTTAAATGTTTCTATTTCCTTTGAGAGTAACTGCTACCCAAAATATTGGCTGGCTGCATTTTATTAACTGTGTTTAACTCATTAACATGCCTCCTATGGAATAATAGAGATTAGGAAAAAAACCCTGCATGTCAGGATTTAACCAATTTAAACTCTCATAATTTTCAGTAATGGAATAAGCTACACGAGTAAATCCTCTCCCGAGATGACTCTACCACAACATTCCATCAGCTAATCCCTGCTACAGATGCTCCTCTCAGCTCTGGAACAGGGGTGTCCCTGCGGGCTGCGGTCAGCAGCAGCGATGCTTTGGGGTGTCAGTGGCCAAGGGGCCAAGTCCCAATCCCACAGGAAACAGGGAGGCTTTGGCATGCTGGAAAATGCCCTCCAGCCCTAGCAGGGACGTGGCACAGCAGGGCACAAGCACAGGAGGATGGGTTCACCCCAGCAGCAAGGGCATCGCCCGCCGCATCCCCGGTGCTCCCGTCCACAATTCCATCTGCTCCCCTTCCATCATGTGCTTTGCAGCAGCACCACGAGCCCCTGCCAGGAACATGGATGCTGCTATGGCCACGCTGTGGAAGAAGGAGGAAACCCTTCCAGCTCAGTTTACCCAGCACACAGGGACTGCAGCTGAGGAAGCTCCACGCTTGTCTTTGCCGTTTGCCTCTCCTGCTGCTCCCATCCCCTTCCCATTAGCTAAGTTTTAGTACTTCTAATGAGCTGTTTACCATTGACAATTACTTATGGAAATCAGAAGGAATACACAGTATTCCTTTCTGTATGAAGAAGGAACTGCCGACTCTGTGAGCTTCCACTAAGCCAGGTGAGCCCTTCCACTGTTACTTTCCAGCCCCATGGGCTTCATTAAACCAGTGGTGGCAGCAAAGTGGGCTGTCCCATTGGGATCCAGGCAATGTGGAGGTGTCACCTGTAACAGAAATCTGGGTTCATCAGCACATGTACCCACACTGGTGAAGCCAAGAGATTCCCAACAGAGTTACCAGTGAATGTCTCTCCCAGGCAGGGACTTGTCAGCTCGCTGGGAATTACAGGGGGCACTTAGGAAAACGTTTCCCAAGCCTGAAGGATTCAGGATTCAGAGGGATGGCTGGGCACTCTGGGGGACCAGCTGGCATTAGGCTCATTGCATGCAAAAGAAATTTCACCCACGAATCTGGAGGGGCGGTGGTGTCCTTTCTTCCTTTGTTTAAGGTTGTGCCTTTAGACAGTCTTAAATTCTACTTCTACTCCTCACACGAAGTCAGTGTATTTCCCTCAGATTATGGACTCTGAGTGAAGCTTTAGTGAAATGCCGAGCGCTGTGGGACCCCCAGCCCGGCTCCTGCACGGGACTGTGACATTTAGCAGCACACACAGGCAGAGCCCTGATGGTTCCAACGCCTGGACCAGCCGTTTGCCACCTCCCTGTTAAAAGGTCATGTTCCAGCAGTGATGTCTGTGGCTGCATAACGTGGGGCGATGGCTATCCTGGACTGTGACACAGGACATGAGGCAAGAAGTGGCAGTTTTGACCACCAAGTATGTTCCAGCAGCCCCAAATCCTCAACTTGGAACTTCGTAACATCACACCACTGCATTACTACATAAAAATAAACACTTGCATCTATGCACCCAAGCCCCTGCGTGCTCCATGGCAGCCAATTAGACCCAACAACCCACAGCTATTTCCTACTACGCCTTTTTCTAGAGACTTAAAAAAACAGCCTCGTAATTTAATAAGGCACCTTTATTAAGCTAAATTCACTCAAAAGCTCAGAGTGATATACAAGGTTAAATACCAGTCGTCTAAAGGTTATGCTGTAGCAGCAACCAATTTGAAAAACTTATTACAAAGCCATTCTGCATTTGATGAGATTTCTCTCACAACAGGCGCGGCGAGTGCCTGAGCACTGGGGACCACTGGGGACCACAACCCCCTGGAGGGACCACGCACCCCAAAATGCTCCATCTCTCCTCAGGATAACACTGGCCAACCCAGGCTGCACACACTGACTTTCACAGCTTCCAAGCTCCGTGGCTGGGAATTTACCAAACCACTCCAGTTATTCTTGCATTTGTCCCAGTTATTCCCTTTTTAGCTGCTCACCCCGTTTTTGTGCCATCAGCAAAGATTATTAACAGCGACTTTTTAAGAACTTCAAATGCTTCAACTGAACAGCATCAGGCCAAGCACCCAGGCCCCTGAGTTCCCTCTAAAAATACCAGCACTGCTGATTACTCCCTAATGACTATCCTTTGAGATCTGCCAGTTAGTGATTTCTTAATCCATTTAAACATGCGCTTCATCGATAATGCTTAGATGTCATTAATCAGCCGAGATAAAAGGTTACACCGAGTTCGGGGCCTTACAAAAGCCTAAGCCTATTATTTCCACCCATTTCCTTTCATCAGGCCAACCCACGCTCTTGAAGGTAGGCAAGCTCACTGCCCCGAATCCTGGCACCAGGAGGATTTGGCAAACCTCGTGTGCCCAGGGTACCGTGATGCTCTGGCTGGCTTGGCTGGGGGACCCTCCCTGACCACAACCAGCAACAACCCACCCAACCCTCCCTGGATGATGTGCTCCCTGCTGAGGGTGAAGACAAGCAAAGGCTGCTTTGGGAAACCAGCACAAGGTGTCTTCAGCAGTGCCAGACCTTGGCCAGCAGAGAAACCTGCAGAATGGACTCTGTCAGGGATTCAGCTGAACAGGCTGTGCTCAGAGATGAGGTGCTGGGTCCAAGTTTAAAATCCCTTTTCTGATGGCTGTATGAACTGCTGACGTGCCTCTTGGCAGACCCGGTGCCAGATGGGCATCCCTGGGAGCAGGATCCACGGGCCAAGCTGTGTTCCTGCCCACCACAGGTAATTCCAGCCTCAGCACTTCCCGGATAACACTCCACACATCTCCCTTCAGGTGGGCACTGCTTCGTCCAGCTCCTCATCCCTGCTCTGTGCCCAAGGGAGCTGCTCAAAAACCTGCCATCTGGGAGTCTCTGATCTCACCTGGGGAGGTGCAGGAGGAATGTGTTCTTCAATGCTAAAAGAAACTGGTGAAGTTAACACTGATCTGCAGGTATAAACACAATGGTCACCTTTATTCCAAAATCCAGCAGGGATGCTCATCAGGAATGCGCTCTGCGTCAGAGCCAGCCCAGCCAGGCAATCCCCTGCCTGCTCCTCACCTCTGACAAGGACGAGAGGCTGCACTGCTGATTTTCAGCCAAAATACAGAAATCTACTCAATAAATAGATCCCGTGTTTAAAATAAGGAGTGAGCGCAGGACTGGCAGGTCACAACTTGTCTGGAAGAGCCTGTCAGCCCCAAACACGACTCTGCAAAATTCACCCTCAACAAAAGCAATTTAATCACTTTGCTAGTCGCAGGAAAAGGAATGCCAGAGCCCGACAGGCATTTTGGGGATAAACACTTCTCTTTAAAATATTTAAGCACATGCTGCTGCTTAATGCCTGAGAACGGCAGAGCCCCGACCACCCCACATGCTCCACACTCCCAACAACATTCCTCCGAGAAAACCTTATTAATGAGCTCGCAAACGAGCACCCAACTGGGAAATGTCACAAACAAGAGTGGCTAATGCCCCAGAAAATCAAATAACTGAACACTCGGCTGATTGTGGTGCTTTTCATATTCACTAAAAGAAAAAAAAAATAGCTTTAAATCAAAGTTTCTAAAGGGGTCAACACCTCACTGAACAAAACAACTCATTTATTCACTTTTAGCGATCTCCAGATGATAAATTACATTGATGTTAATCACTTCACTGCATACTATGCAATTAATATTTGTGCTGGATGGAAATGTAAAGATTACTGGAGATGCGGCAGCAAACGTATGTGGAGGATTTTAAAGATAATTGGGCACAAAAAGTTCTCTCATTGCAACAGCAAAGGCTGTAACAGACTCCATCAGGGCAGTACACGTGTAAATATTACAAAAATGAATGCATGATTAATTACAACTTCAGAAAAGCACAAAAAGACAACCCAGAGAAAAGGCCAAATGGAGGCTCTGACACTCACTTCCAGGATCACGTAATGAGAGAAGGAAACGCGCCACAAGGGCTCAACTCAAATGTCTCCCAGAATATCTGGTTCCATTCAATTCCTTAATGATATTTTAATGCATTTTGTTGCTTCATTTCCTTTCTAAAATTACACCCAATGCACTGGTCTCCCATCGCTCACTGACGGATCTGAGCCACAAAAAGAGAGCGACTGCAGCCAGAACTGGGGGTGTTTCTACACCAGTGTCACAGATTGTGGCTGCCACAGCACAGGGCAGTGGCTGTTCATCAGACATGAAAGTGTTATGGTCACTGTGAGGACACACCACCCTTCCTCACACCTTGTTTGCCTTTGAGGAGCATTATCAGGAGGGTTTCACGCCCATCACGGGGCATGTTTGCAGAGATTTCTTATCAATAACACACCCTATATCCACATGGGAGCATTTATCCCTAACTTCACCATGGGCCAGGCTGTGCCATGGTAGAAACCCAACAAACAGCTTAGTCCACAAGTAGGGCAAGTTAATACCCATCATTGCTGGTTTATGTTTTTTTCTTGGAAAATAAACCCCACAACTTTTGAGTTGCACCTTAAAAAAAAACCCTCTCCCTGCTCTGAAATTTAGTCACACAAAAAGTACCTCATTATCTGAGCAGGCCCCATCCATCATCCTCCTGTCCTTCCCCAACACATTTCATGCTCCAGTTGGATACATTAAGTGCAGAGAAATACGACATCTGCTGAGAAAAACATTTTCCTGTGCCGTGCTGATGTTCTGAAGGGGCGGATCTGCTGTGCCCGTGGAGGGGGCAGGCAGGATTTGTGGGGAGGGGATGTCGGAGCAGAGGGTGGAACACGCAGCCCAGGTAACCCTGAGTGATGCTGCTCCAGCTGCAAGAAAAGCAGCAACATCCACATGGGACGAGCAAGGAATTCCGACTGCCACTGCAGCGGAGACCTGGCAGCTGGATGGCTGCAAGGCAATGTCCTGGTCAGTGGAAGGGCATGGACAGCAGCTGGACAAGCATCCTCTGCTCAGACTGAATATCCCACATTTAAAAAACAACTGAGAATGGATCAGTCAGGCCGGATTGTAGGAGCCCCAGTTTCCCCCAGAGGCCAAGCCCATGTCCATGGGAACACTGATGGAGATGCACATCTGCAAGGAAAAGAGGTTTTTCCTCCAGCCACACTCTCCCTCTGGCTTATGCATCACTGCCTTGAGCCAGGAAAAGCTCCAGGGTAAAAGCTTGCTCTGAAGCCACTTTTTCTTTAAGTTCAGGCCCCTCAGCAGGTATGAAATGCAGGTGTCTGGCCGTGCTCCAGACATAAGTCCTGGAGTCACTAATTGCTGGAGCCACGAGGTCACGATGCACGACATGTTCTTGGGCTGGGGCTCTTCTCTGGCCATCTGCTGCTGCCCACTGAAGGAACAGACCAGGCTAACCGGGTCAAGTCCCCACATCTCAATGTAATTGCTCTTAACAAGCTCAGATTTTGATTCAGAACATAAAACCAAACCCGTCTGAACACCTTGCTCATCTCCTGCTCCCTTCTGAGGAGACTCCACACCTCACTCCCACAAACAGCTCTGGAACAGACCAAGGGGATGCTACAATCAGCACTAAGGGAAAAATCATGCACAGCATGCAGCAGGACCTCAAGTGTGAGAGCTGAAGGCTGCAGGTGTCCATAGGACACCCAGAGAACTGTGCTTTAGGGGTGCTTTGCCCTCACTGCACAAGGAACCCCCTAAGGCTGCAAATCAACGTGGCCAACAAGGGATTTATTTGAGGAAGAGGAGGAAAAAGTACTTTTTTTCCCCCAGAAACTGCTGTCTTCTCCTATCCCACCAAACCATCAGGATTGCAAAGGAAATCCTTCCTTTCTTCTGAAACAAAGCCTCAAGGTTGTCTCATGCCCTTTCAACCCAGAGAGGTTCCAATCCCCCCACAGAACAGGGCAGATGGGATTTTTTGCTCTTCCCCGTTAAGCATTTGATCAAGCCTCACAAAGGTGCTAATGTATTATTAAAGCTAATGGAGCTCTACAAGAAATGTTAATGGACATTAAGTTTGCATAAATGAATTACACATTAGCACAGTCACAAGAAATCTCGTATCTGCCAATTTAGGCAGTATCTGATCATTCCTGTTTTCCTCATTACAGGAACATTACTTCCCGCAAGTTTCGGAGATAGGAGAATTGTAACCAAGATGTTCATAATGAAACTACATAATGAAGCAGATGAAATAAATTAATACAAAACTTCCTCTTGTCCTTTCAGTCTGAGGTAGTTGTTAAGGGAACCTACAAAAACAAGGACTTTGAATCATCTCAGCCCCCGCTGTTCCAAGCACCCAGCCTTGCTGCAGGGATCATTCCACTTTGCTTTTGGGGGCTGTTTTGGAGCAGATGGGCACGTGTACACAGCTCTGATATTTCCAGTAGCTGAAAATCCAGTAATGCTGTATTTGGGACCACAGGTGTTTCCAGGTTACCTGCTCACAAACTCTGTTCCTGTCACAGTGGAGCAGCTTCTAAGGAAAGGGAGATGCATTATTAACACTGAACATGTAGGAAGCAGCATAGGTTGGCCTCAGTCAGTGCTGCTGCTACAGATTCCAGAGAATTCCAGTCATTCTGATGTACAAAACCAGTCGATGCTGTATGCTCACAGTGCACAACACTGAGTTTCTTTTGCACAGAACCCAGTTTTTGCCAGTAAACTCGCCATGGTGGCCAGTCGCTTTGAAGTGGGAGTAGAGAAGCACTTTTCAAAGAGGTAAGTAGGTTGCTAGAAGAAAAATACTCAGATTTAATCTGTTCTGACAATTACAAAGCACAGCCAGGAACCTTTGATACAAATTCTATGTGCAGAGTTATTTCTTCAGAGAATAAAGGTAAGTATTTATGGTATTGCAGAGGGCTGGGAAAGTTGTGGTTCACCCAAGAACTGGTGCCCAGCATTTTGATTTCTGTTTCCAAATAACATGATATCATCCTCACGGACGCTGGAATTTTACCATGTGGTGAATGATTCCTGAGCTCCCAAGTGGGCCATTTTATACATTAAGGGAATTAAAGGCTCTGCTACTCACACATGACTTCCAGGTAGCGCTGTGTCTGCAAGTCTTTGACCGCAGGGTGATCCACCAGGCAGATGACAGGGACCCCATCGTCCTCCCGCCCCACCTTCAGCAGGAGCTGGCTGGTCACCGTGTACATGTCAGACCACTGCTCCACCTCTGACTTGCCTGGAGGAGGGGACAGAAAGAGCAGAGTGGTGACAGGATGGAGCACCTGCTGCAGCCAGGCCAACTCCCTCCTGTCCATGTTCCCTTTGGACACCCATCCCATCCTCCTCTCCACAAGGTTCTGGCCAATTAAAGTCCACATGATTATTAACAATCCCCTTACACCATCCCTAAATCTCCATACTCTTAAATCAATGAGCTACAAATCCCTCCCCCCCACACTCTTGAATCAACAATTAGCTACAAAAGTGATTAAACAGATTAAATTAATTAAAAGTAGTATTGATAGGTGGGAGCACTGGGCAGTGCTGTGTCTGAGGGAGGGAAGGGCAGTGGTGGTGGGAGGGGAGCCTGGCTCTGGACTGGCTGCCCGAGGGATGCCATGATGCACTGCACGGAAAATGAGGAGGAAGACAAGACAAGACAAGACAAGACAAGACAGGAGAAAAAGGATTTCTCCAGGAACTCAGCAAGCAGCCGCTGACAGCACAGCTCTGCTCCGGTTTCAGTGCTCTGATCTGTGCCTCTTTATTTAAGAATTCACAGGCAAAATGCTAAGAGTTACTTCTGTAGCAGAGCTCTTCCAGACACCAAATATTTCTGTATAACATATGAGAGTGAAACAGGGGACAGACACAGACACCCCCTGATATTTGGAGGAAAGGCTTTCCCATGGGCAAAGCCACACTTCCTGTGATTCATGACGCACAGCCAAGTGTTTCAGTCTCACTAATTCTGTTAAAAAAAGATATCTGAAGACTCAGCAGGGTGAGCTGGGATTACACGAAGCTCAGCACTCTTCCCAGAGAACAGAAAGCTGGGATTCGACTGCCAACATGAGAAAACTTAATCAAGAAGCTGGACAGGCCAAGCACAGAGGCACAAACACTTTGCTCTGCTGCCCACCAGGATGGGGAAGGGAACCAGAATGGGATCATTAATGCCCTGCACATCACAGTGCTGGGACTCAGCAGGGCACCACTTCATGTGGCAGCATGTTTGCATCCCACCTGTATCAGCATCCTCCCAGCATGTGGCTGCTTGGATGCTCAGAAGTGTTGGGCCTAAAGAGAGGATTCTTTCCTGCCCTTGCAGGAGGGTGGGTTTGAAATAATGAGTCTGGACTTCGGTGGAGAGCCCGTCAGTGTCTCAGACTGGGTAAAGCACAAAGGTGTTGTCAACCAAGCTCACATCTACATGCAGACTTAAACTAACAGCGTGTCACATGCAATCAGAGTCAGTGACTTGAATGTGCAACTACCAGGAGCAGCCAGACTTCGGGGAGTCGGAGAAACCCATCTTAGATGAATATTCAAGTGAACACAGGGAAAATGCTCTGTAAACAGGGGAGCTGGACGTGAAGGTGAATTGCAAATCCTTGCAGCCCAAAGCGCAGACAATCCCTCTCGTAGCTAAAACAGGGCACAGAGCTACACGAGCCACACAGAAATGAATTCAGTGCACAGCTCTGGGCTCCTCAAGGTCACCTGCAGCTACAGCAGGACTCCAGAACCCGGCACTCGAAGCTGGCAGGTAGGCAGAGGACCAAATGGAGTTCAGCCCCCTGCGTTAGGGAATAATCTGTCTGCCCACACAGTGCTTTGTTCCTCAGCTGGCGCTCAAAGCAGCTCGCTCTACTTTTCCCTTTTTTTTCCCCTTAAACTGGCAGCAGAGAACAAAACACCCCGCGTTACATAAATCACTTCAGCTCTCTGAACAAAGCAAGTGACTGAGAGGACACATCTACCAGTTAGCTCCTTGTTGCCTTTGAACCATCTGATGGTGGTGGCTGGTCTGCTGGCCATGGCAGTGCAGTTCAGCTCGATCTCTTCTCCCTCCACGGCAGTTTCTTTCTGGATATCAATTACCAAATTGCGTGGCGGGACTAGAATGGAAAACACAACACACACACCAGATGAGAAAAACATCTTTTGATCACTAACACAAGACAAAACCTCGAGGAAAACCTGTAAAATCTACTGAAGGAAATGAGCAAACAGCATTTATTTGATCTTTCAATCAATCAAACCCTTTGATAGGTGGTCTGGCAGTAATTGGAGTGAGCACTTTCACTCTCCTCCAAATAATCACCGCAGTCTCAAAAATTATTGCTTATCAGGGTTGCAACTTTCTGTTCCCTCTCCCAGGCAGGCACCGATCCAGGGAGAGCCACAGCCTCCTGTGCTACTCGGGTGTGTGCTGCTATTTAAAAATCCAGCTTGACTCCGTGCACATTTCCTGACTTCTCTGACAAGGAGAGGAAACACAAAAGCTGACACTTGGCAGTGCATTACTTACCAAGCCTCTAACCTCCACAGCAATTTTTCTCTCCTGCTGTTCAGCTCCAAGGCTCAGCCGTGAGCGTGGAAGCAGGCCAGCAGACATCAACCTCATTTAGGATGCTCGAAAAGCCACTGAGCACAAGCCTGGAGTGGAATGCCACCACCTTGGGAACACCACTGCCTCCCACAAACCACCCCAAAACCACCCCAGTGAGAGGAGGGAGCCAGCTCTGCACCACATCCAATGACAAGTCCTATGGGATGGAGATCTGCTGCTGTCCCCAGGCACCCACTTGCCCTACTAGATCAAGACTCTCCCAAAATACAAACTCATAGCACTACACTCAATGGGAAATCATCTAGTAATATCAAGAAACAGGCTGTAACTTCAGGGGGTAACAACCATTGCAGCACAGCCCAGAAATGGGACAAATGAGCTCAAAAATTACAACACAGGAATGAAGAATCTCTTCCCCATGAATGCACCAGCAGCAAGGCAAAACCCAGGAAAAAGTGAACAGCAAGAGTTTGCACGGCAGAGTCACGGCTACAGAAAATCCCAGAACTTCCAAAGGAAACTCAACTTTGCTCGGATCAATGTGATTAAGCAACTGCATAGTTCAGATGTGACTCACAGGTCTTCGAGCTAATGAAGAACAAATATGTATAAATACCATCCAGATGATCAAATGGACTAATTAGTCACTTGTGGCTTTTCTCTAAAAAGAACAGAACGGGCTACGTATTTGAGATTTTCACATGTTCCAATTAGGCAAGAATAAATCTACATATCATGTCACAGAAGACATGAAAGCGCCGAAGCAAATGCTGAATGCCAGGGGGATGCCTCGACACCTCTCTCTGCACTCCTGAGCTGGCAGCAGTGGAAGCAGATGAGCAAAATCACTCTTTGAAAGAGCCTCAGACCTGGGTGACCGAAGTCTGGGTGATGAGCATGAGTTCTGTGGCAGGGAACACGCTCCTGTGGGGACCAGGAGAAGCACTCCTCTGCCCTGGCTCATTTCTTTCCCTAATTAGGGAGTCAGTAATAGGGATGACGTGTTATCCTTGGTGTCATGGCTCCCAATCTCTCCATACAAGTGCTAAGGTAAACCATTCCCTTGTTCATCTTATAATAAACCTCCCTCATCCTTGCCTGCTTCCTGAGCTGAGGTTTGACCCAAGTACATGATGAAGATGACAAGAAATCACCTGCTTTACGGATGTGGGGGAAAGGCAGCACACACTGGCCATGCCACAAAGCCTTCTCAAAAACAACTGAAGTACAAGGCAAGAAAACAGACTTTTCCCTCAATTCTGAAGCATGATTCATGTTTTTTAAAAAAACAACCAACAAAAACCTGCATTATGTCTCCCACTTGAAAGACACACAGTGCTGGCTTACAGGTGAATGAAGCGAGTACTCTGATTTCAAACACTTTTCTGGGTTGCCAGCAGTGAAATGAAATCCAAGAAACTGTTTTTCCCTGTGTACGATTAGAGAGAGGAGCTGGAAGAGCTTCCCGTGCCTGTGAGTGCTGGAAAGCACACAGAAACTTTGAAGGTGTTGATAACCGTAATAGCTGGAGTAAAACTGCTTATAA
This sequence comes from Xenops minutus, assembly GCA_035221455.1. NCBI lineage: Eukaryota > Metazoa > Chordata > Aves > Passeriformes > Furnariidae > Xenops > Xenops minutus. Next base: position 6,609,818 of record JAWWEE010000062.1, on the reverse strand, counting down.
ACATTACTTAACAACGTATAAAAACCTAACACCCAAATCTCATTAAGCAAAAGAAGGAAGATTTAAACTAATCAGCGAGTGAGATCTTACATTAAGTCACCCTCCCTGATTCAGGTTCTCCCATTAATAGAGCCTTAAAAGCCACTGCTAATCGGCAGGGACCGCTCTAATAGTGGAGCTGCTGTCAGTGGCAGCACGTCGGTGCCATGGCCATGGCTGCACATGGCTGGCTGTCAGCTCTCAGTGTTCAAATCCTTGCTTCAAATCCCTCTCTGGGTGGCTGGAGCTCTCCTAACACCACACAGAGCCCCATCCCACTGGCCCTGTGTGTCCAGGGACTACAGAGCTCCCCACGAGCACTGATGAGATCCTTACCGAGCACTGTAATCGTGGTGTATATTTCCTGGGGGGGGTCAGTGTAGAGCTGGCAGAAGTACCTTCCTTCATCAGAGATGGAGACATTTGTCAGGGACACTCGGAGCTCGCTGTTGGAGAAGTTCACCAGCTGGAATCTGCTGTCCTTCAGCGCTGCAGGGCAAGCACAGCCTTGGTCACTGCACAGAGAGGCAACATCCCTTTTCCTCCACACCACAACCCCAAAGGTCCCTACAGACAGCAGCACATCCAGGCAAGCACCCCAACCAGCTTCCATCCTGCTTCTTACCTTGAAGTTTCAAATAATTTCAAATAATCACCATGAGCAAAATCTTTGGACATGGTTTTATTATTGTGTGGTTTAGGGATGTGCAGTGAAATGCTGGGGACAGCACATGGCCATGTCCCAGACCCACAAGGACATTAACACAGAACATCTGAAGTGTCCCACTGCAGCCACTGTGGCATTCACCACTGGACACAAAGCCAGACTCATTCACTGGATGTGCAAGTGACATGAGAGTTTGGTTTGGGTATAAAATGGCACCGATTGTCCTGAAATTTTCAGTCTTTGGAATGGAGAGATTACCTCTGAGAACGTTGTGCTGCTTCGGTGCTGCCCTATTCAATCTGTTTGTGTCAGCTAAATATTTGGCACTCAATTGCAATTCACCCTGAATTACAACAATCAATTCTTATTGCAAAGTAAGACACTCTGACTTTTAAAGGGGACCATGAAGGTTTCCATTAAGGAGAGAGATTATGATTCTCTGTCTCACCTCCCTCCACAGAACCACCTGAACTGCAAGTCCCCAGAAATACATTAACACGAGAGATCTCTGCAAATGCCATCTCCTGAGCAGAAGGGAGGTGCAGGAGAAGTTGTAATCAAATGAGGAACAATTAACTTACGCCTGAAATCTCTGAAATAGATGGTTTGCCTGTTGGGGTTCAGGAGCTGGATCACCGAGTCATCGCTGTTCTTGACACGGCAGCTGATGGTGGCGACGTCCCCCTCCACCACTGTCACATCCTCTGTCACCAAGTTCTGGCCATCACCTGCAGGACAGAGCAAAGGTGGAACTCAAGGTCAGAAACAACACCAGCGAGTTTCATTTGGGAATGAAAACCTCCACTGTGACCTACAGAGGAACACTGGCCGGCAAGACCCTGGCTCTGGGTTCACCAGCCAGCTGGCCATCACTAAATTACAGAGGAGCAAAGGGGGCTCTGTGATGGGAATAGTGGAACAAGGACTATTGCCAGGCATGGAAATGCCAAAAATTCACTTCCTCTCTCAACAGATGAATTTTTTGTTAAATTACCTTGAAAGAACAACTCGCTGTAAGAAGCACTTATCCTCTGACTGGAGCAGACAGACTTCAGGGAATCAGTCGTTACTCACTCTGTGTAATCAGTAGGTGCTATTAATGTCCAGAGGCAGGGAAAAAAAAAAGGATCCCGTGCAATTATGCTGTGGGAGCCTTGTAATCATTTACAGGTCATCACCCCAAAAACTCTCCTCCTAATGAATCAAATCTTCGCATCACCCGCACGCTGAGACATTCGCCTCAAACACTAAAGAACACAGGGGATGGGACTGGGAAAAGCACTCTGCATTTCAATTTTAACATAACTATCGGGAATCAAAGTGGCAGAAATTTTGAGGCTTTGATTGCCAATTTGGCAAAGGAAGCACAGGTACATGGGCACCTGGTCAGGAGCATCCTCTGCTGTGCAGAGTGGCAGGGGGACAGCCCAGCTCCCACCTTAGCCAGCAGAAAGTCAGGATTTGAATCAAGTTTGCACACAGTAAATCTGGGAATGGTATTTACACCCCAGTTTTTCTCTCACCATGCACTCTTCTCTCTTTTTGTTCCATTCTTTCTGACTTGAATTTATTATTTGACATCCCTTGTAAATTTATGCTAGACAAAAAGATGCATTGTTTGGAAAGAGAGAGATTGACAAACCACCAGACACCAAGCTGAAGTCTGGGCACACTTTTCTGCCCCCTCAGTATAAATTTTGTTTCTCCAGATTGACGAACTCTGAAGATCAACAAGAAAAGTTGTTATCAAACAGTGACACCTACATTGGAGCACAGGCTCCCTGTGTAAGAGGGGTAAAGAGCCCCCTCTGTACATCTGCCTGGCTCCTGCTCCACGTTCTGTGCATCAGGATGAAGCTGGTCCTGCTCCAAGCCCTCAGAGAAGATGAACATCAAGTCACACCATCACGCTGGCAACACCCTTAACACAGTGCTCTTGAACCCTAGGAACATGGCTAAGTGGTGGCCTTGGCAGTCTTGGGTTAATGGTTGGACTTGATGATCTCAGAGGGCTTTTCCAACTTAAATGATTCTATTCTGCACATTGGGGCAGGTTCTCAAACCCCAAGGGCCATCACAGCAGAGCCCTTCCACCACCTGTGCCACATCTCACCGTGGTGGTGCTGGAGTGATGCAGAGCCCATCCTACAAAGCCACAGCCAGGCTGTGGCATCCACAAAATCAAACACCTCAAAAGTGGTTCAAGCAAAAATATTAAACATTACTAACTGCTTCTGGGGAATAATTTTATCAAACTCATTCAAAACAAGGTTCTTGCACAAGGATCAGCTTGATATGTTCTCATAAACGCAATATTCCCTACAAATCATTAACAAAGCTATTAAGATTCGATTTCCATCTAAGCAATTATTGCCAGCATATTTTTTTACATTTACTTTAAAAGACTCAATCCTATTTTCAATTCATTAAACTGTTCCTTGCGTTTACTGAATTTTACATCAGCTTAGAAGACTATTTGAATTAATAAGAATTACAGTAGAAGTAATTTAGAAATAAATTATTTGAAGTTCAAGCCACTGAAGCTTTTCAGGCCAGGATGCTGCTGCATTAAACCTGCCGATGGATGGCTGCAGAGTCCAGCACCTCGGTCTGGGCTGGCATCAGATCCCTCTGAACAAGGCATTTATCCGGGTTAATGACAGGCAGGGTGCACGTAAGGACACGCTGAGCCCCTCCACAGCCTGCAGCAGTCACAGCCTCACAGGCTTTGCCTATTTATTCTGAATCAAAGGGTGTCTAATCCGCCGCTGTCTGCTCTGCTGACCTGAACGTGCCTCACCACAGGCACCAGCACGTACCCCTCCGGATTTTGGGGTATCTGTATTCCCATCTGCTCCTGCTTACCAAGGCAGGAAGGTTATTTCCACGAGCAGCGTCAATTACAAACTCTAAATTAAATAAAAATGCAAGGCAAAGCGACAACTCTTTAGACCCATCCTCATGTCAACACCTTGGGAAGTTTCTCAGTAAATATTTACTGTCAGTATATAAGTATTTTGAGGAGCATTAAAGTAGACACACTTAGAGCATGACAATATTTTGGAAGAGAAAAAGACAAACTGGGGAGGGGAGCTGAAGTTTATGGACCCAACATGGAATCTCAGAGGCTGAGAGAAGCAAAGGAAAGCAACTGCTGAGAACCAATCTTAAATGCAATCTTAAATCTGGCAACACTTGGAGGGGGCAGAACACGAGCAGATACAACAGGAAAATCCCCAAGAGAATTACATGAGGCAGATTTTCATCTATTACACGTGAAGGGACTATGAAAGCCCCCATGCAGTGTCCATGCATGAGACCAAAGCTCCCTGTTGGGACTCCAACACGAAGGACAAATCCTCACCCCACCACATGATGCCTGCACAGGGAGACTCCAGGGTGGACAGACTGCAGGGTGGACAGACCCCAGGGTGGACAGACCCCAGGGTGGACAGACTGCAGGGTGGACAGACTGCAGGGTGGACAGACACCAGGGTGGGCAGACTCCAGGGCCAGACTGGAGTCTTGATCATCTTGACCTGGAGTCTTGGGCATTGCTCAGGAGGGAGAGGAGCAGGAATGGGAAGGAAGCAGCCCCAAGGTGGGGCTCCAGGGTGAGCTGCCCCAGCATACCCACCCAGTGCTAAGGAGCAGGGGAAGCAGCTGGAATGGGTGTGTGCAGTGCAAGGGGGAGGGAAAATGGCACTGTGTGCTTCATTACCCAAAGCAACTCTCTGGCCTCATTTGCTGAATCTCCCTGTGCAAGGTGAAAGACGACACGGTGTTTTATGCTTACTGGAAGGGGGAGTGAGGCGGGGGAGCACAACGCTTGAGGGATGCTTTGGCTGCAACCTGTACAATTAATTTCTGCACTTGTCTTCCTGCCTTAGACCACTGCAGTCTCTTCTCTTAAGGCTGCAGACAGGCATAGCTGAGTAAATTGCGTTTCAAAAGTTCCCCTCAGCTGGACACAGCCCAGGGACCTTGGCTCATATGCAGCGGTCACATTTAAAATCAATTCTTTCTCTGCTTGTAGCACACTGGGCGAGAGCAAAGCGCCAGGGACAGAAGAGGGGAAGATTAAAAAAACGTGCTGGGGAGCATGATTCTTCAGTTTCTATGGAATTTCTAACCAAGCCTGAGCCCCAGGTATCCCAGCGTGAGCAGCGGCACTGCTGGCTCAGCCTGCAGGATCCCGACACAAACACTTTCCAAGGAAGAGGAGTTTTCATTACACCCGAACTATGTAAGCCCGTAAACCTAAACAAAATCCCTCTTAATAAATTGAGTCAGAAGAAACAACTCATGCAGATACACAAACTGTCTGTTCACATGCTCAAGGGAAAAAGCGACACGATGCTCCATCCCCAGAATTAACACAATTTGAATGTCAACACTCATCTATCAGCTTCAGGTACCCAGAAGGAATGTGGTGGTTAAAGAACCAGCCAGAGCTGAGACAAGCAGGTTTATAAACACTGAGCATCCACCTCGCCTAGAAGGTTTGTCTCCTTCATGTTCCTTCTCTTTGCTGACCAGATCCTCTGCCCTCTCATCCATCACAGAGAGCTTCATCTCTTCCCTTTAACACAAACATCACCACCAGCTTTTCGGAAAGAGCACAGAAGCTAAAGAGACTCTTGGCTGTGATCAGATACAAGAAAAAGGAGGAAACCAAACTGCCATTTAATTACTCTGCAGATTTGCTTCTAGGAGGGAGAGAAGAACTGCCAAGGCAGTGCTGGAAGAAGCTGGTGGAGATCCACCCACCCAGGCTCCAAGTCTTGAGAGACTGTTCTAAAAAGCTGCAGTCGTCACACTTGAACTTTGGAGAGGAACGGACAATCCACGCTGATTGTGCTGGCAAGAAAAGGCAATCTCTTTTGACAGAGTTAATTTTGTGGTATCTTTTCACGAGGGAGAGAATGGCAACAATTTGGGAGCGGGCTGCCTACAAAATACATGTATATTTGCCATGGCAGATGGGCAGTGCTGCAGCTGGAGGGTCCTGTGCCCACGGGACACAGATCAGGGTGGATGACAATGCTTACAACCCACACCAAAGTCAGCCTGTCTACTCTGATGTGTGTTTGAAGCACACCAAGACAGGGATGTTCTCATCCACTTGCATAAGGAAAGGCTGGGGTGAAAGGAAGGCAGAAGAGGCTCCTTCCACCCATGCACAGTCCCCAAGGGAAACCCTCCAAGGCCATAGAACCTGGAGCCAGACGTGGCACCTCTGAGCAATTCTTCTGTCAGCGTCACCCTCACCCTCAGAGGAAAACTTTATTTTCCATTAAGATTCACAACTAACCTTTTGAAACAGCGATTTCTAATAAGACGTAATTACCAGCTTTGTGACCCTGAGTTAAGCCTCTCTTAGATTTTTCCCCATATTTGAGTAGCTCTTATTCCCTCTTTAGCACCTTCTCCACAGCCAGAAACAGACTCAGCAACTCCAATTCCCAAGCAAAAAGCTCTTAAAGCAAAGCAGTGGTGGCAAACAAAAAGAATTCTAGAAAAATCTCATTTTTGAGTTTATTCTGCTCAGGTCTTTCAGCTGCAATACACGTCTGGGGAGTTTTGGCCATGAAAATCCCTGTGTGCTGAGCACCAAGAGCAACAGGTTCCATCCAGCAAGGTGCAGCTGAGCCAAACTGGGCACAGCCTGCTCAGTGACACGAAGGGAAGGGGATCTGGCAGCTCCACATCTCTCTCCGAGGCAGCAACTACAGCAAATTGAAATGGTAGTGCTCACCTGGTACTCAGGTTTTTACTTTCAAATTTTATGCATGTTATCATTGCTTAATTGCTGCACCAGGTCTAAGAGAGCTGCTTTGAGGAAGGGCACTGCTGCTGAACAACTCCACTGCTGCCAGGTTTGGGATCACCTGGTGATGCTCAGAGCACCAGTTCCCATTTTGGGGCGGGGAAATGGAGGGGTGGGAGGAATTAGCATTCACAGAAACTATTCCCAAAACATTCCTATTGTGGATCTGTAGACACACAGGTATGGTTGATGGCCAGGGAAGTGCACTGCCAGAGGAGGCATGACCCCCTGGCAACCTGGAAGGTATCAAAGGCATCAGCAGAGCCAAGACACAAGCAGAGGTGGTGGAAGACACCTCCCACTCCCTTGCACCCATTCCACACATGGCTGGGTGCCTTTTCCCACATCCTTCACCACCAAACAGGGGGCAAACAACCTCGTACACATCTCAGGACAAGCAACCATGAGATCCAGGCGGATCCCCCTGGTGCTCCTGCCCCGAATTTTAATTCCACTGAGTCTCCCCAGCGCTGTCTGCAGGAGCAGGAACCACTCCTGCTGCTCAGCATCCTCAGTGCCAGGCCCTCATCTCCTTGTCACAGGCTGTGCTCAGCCCCAGCAACCACAGGGACCTATTTCCCCTCCTTCTCAGCACATATTTTGGCGAGCGAGCGCTTTCGGCACCTTCCCAAGCGCCGCTCCCGGCTCCTCTCCCTGCTCGCAGTCACACTTCCCCGCTGAATTACTCTCCACATTCAGGGGGAATGTGCAAGATGGTGCTAAAAATTACTTATTGTGGGGAGCGAGTTTACGCCGTGAAACAGCCACTTCAGAGAAATATACTGCGAATTCAAGCGAGTTGTGCACAGATATTAAATTTGTGGGGAAAAGAAATGCCGTTGCCACCTTTATGGCTTTTCTGGCTTAAAGAGTAAGAATAAAAGATGACAATAGCTCTGAAATTACACTGGAGGCTGCACTGACTTTAAACATAGTGAATATCTGCATGATGCAATGGCATCGGGGAATTCTTTCCACTGGTTTGAAACTGAAACAGTACAGGGACAGAAATCCTGTGTTATGACTGAATTAAAGTATTTCTTTGGATCTTAGGAACAAAATCCTTTTTTCTGCCATGAAAACCCCTGCACCTCTGGGCAAAGGGTTTTCAGCCTGAAGTTGTTCCTTCAACCCCCTTTACACTCCTGTTGTTGCCATGTCTGTGTGGATTTATGATCCGTCACCTGTGCTGGGATTAGATGTCACCCTTGTCTTTCTATTACCCAGATATTGATAGATCAAACTCCCCAGCCATACATCGCCTGTCCCTTCAAAGGTTACTATCAGTGGACACTGAGGATCAATATCCATCTGCCCTGTCACTGACCAGAAGGGACATGGCAAATGCTACACCAGGAGCCCAGTGAGGAGGAATTCAGCACGGCAGCAGAAGTCTGTTGCTCTGCACATCTCAGATTTTTATCTTAGATTTCCAATATAGCAACTGCCAGAAATCCAGTCTTTCAGGACACGATTGTATTTCAAGGTAATGGGGTTGAACCATTTGGAGCAGGAATCCTATGAGCCACACTCACCACAGTGGAGGTTCTGCTGTCTGCAAGCACGACGACATGTCTTGCTGAAATGACCAGAGTGGAAAGCTGCGTGACTCATTTAGAGCTCATTTCTTAACCCACTGGACAGTTCTTAAATAAAAGATGTTGCTACAGCAGCTTTTTATTTTGTTTATCTCTCTCTCTGCCTATGGAGGGATGCTCAGATTCAGCAACTTTCCAGAAGAAGACCTTTAAGAAAGAAGCCACTGATCTCTTGCTTTGGTTCTGGAAGTTGATGGTGCATTGCCAAGACAGTAAAAGGTCACTTACTAAAGACTCTCCTGCTCCCACATAAGGTCAGAGGTTTATCTGAGTGTCCCCCCAAGGACACTGCATGAAAGGCTCCTCGGCTGCAGCACACCAGGGAGACAGAAGATGTTTTTGTGGGAGGATCTGAGAAGGGGAGGCTGCTGAGGATGCCCTCCATGGATGCTGTGGGCTCTGAGTGGGCTATTGGGGGACACTGAGGGGCAGAAGCAAGTAAGAGTGCAGAGGAGAGAGCAAAAGGGCAGGAAAGGACAAAGCTGTGCACGGTCTCAGTAGAAATACAGTCAGGGACCTTTCCCTCATGTTCCTCCTGATGCTCATCTGTCACTACCAGGCATCACCTGTCAAGGACACCACCTAAAATCCACCACTGCCATGCCCCTACCCCTGCTCGGAAGCAGCATCAGCAAGGGAGAAGGTATGACAGCATGAGACAGTCCCAGCAGGCTGCTGCCTCCATTCAGTGTGTTTAAATAACACTCAGTTAGGATCAACACACATTTATTATTAATGGCACCCTAATACAGAATTCTTTATCTGCATTTTATCTTCCAGCTACATCACTACCAAGGACACCCACAGCCCAGAATCAGGGAAGGAGACCTTGATTACTCCTGAGTTTCCAACACAGGTGGAATTTCCTCTCCCTGCCATAACCGGCTCCATGGGGAGCTGAACCCTGATGTACAGCAGGTGGCTGCAGGTAAGAGGAGGGAGCACTGATGAAATATTTGGTTTTCAACATCAATGAGCACGTTCAGTGTATTTCCCTGACCAGAACAACGCTGTTTAACAGCACCTGCTGCCTCACACTCCTTTCTGTCTCTGCCACATGGGTAAAGCTGCAGCAGCCCCTGCCAAAACCTGACCACGGGAGGAGAGAATTTACACGTTTGCAGGTTTGTCACCATCACTGTCACCTCTGGTTCTGCCCTGCAGTGGCCAGCAGCAGCCACCTGTCTCGCACTGAGCATGGCACTGCTCACACCCTGAGCTGGCACAGGGATCCAGGGAGGGAGCTGCCCATCTGCTCCCTGTCCACCTTCCCCTCCACCGACAGATCCAAGTTCCCACGGGTGTCAGTCAGGGACAGGGAGGGGGGATTGCCCCACAGCATCATCTGCAGACCATCACCAGTGTGCAGCCCTTCCAGGGACCCCACCACCACAAGGCTTCACGCCCAGACACTCTCTGCCACCTCCAAGGGCTCTCTGTCACCTCCAGGGGCTCTCTGTCACCTCCAAGCATTCTGGGACAATGCCATTGCTATTAGCATCTGCTTTGGTACACACTCAATTCTTGAATCTGATGGCACCTGCTCCAGGTGCACCCCCAGAATTCCCATTAGTCAGAGCAACAGGGTTTCCAATAAGACAGAGTCCTGTTTCAAGTCAGATGATGGGTTTCATTTTACTCTAATGAGCAGATATGTCTTATATCCATACCTGTAACCCATTTTTCTTGCAGATTTCTTCACATCCTTTTTATTTTTTACTGTCAGTAGCATCTGTCACAATGTGCAGCTTAATAATCTCTTTTAAACTCAAGAAATCTGTATTTCCATAAAGCACCCACGATGAATTCTGATCAACATCAGCCCAGTGTCTTCCCTACAAGAAAGGACCTCCCTTCACCGCCTGCATATTTAACTCTGAAATCTTTAGTTCACCACTGCAATAAGCAAGGAGTAAATGACAAAATTAATAACAAATGTGCAAACCTGTAGAAAATGTCCTGAAGCACAAGGGAACAACAAGTAATACACTGGAATACAGTATTTCCTTGGAGTATCCTGGCTTATTCCCATCCTTTGGCTCAGCACACAGCCAGCCTTAAATCCCAGTGCTACCCTTAATGTGTTATATACAGAAGTGACTTTGTGAGCTTTCCATGAAACACCTGCACAGCTGTTATCCCAAAAGTTTACTGCTACATAAAAGCAGGAGGCAAAACATTCACCAGCTGGAATGACCAAGAGCTCGGACATCAGAGTGACCCATCCACTACTGGCCCACCGACCTGAATGCACAAGGACGAGTCCTTCTCCATGGGCTAAGCTGAGTTTCTATTTCACCCTTTGAAGTTAATTCCCAGTTTGCCATCAGGGGAGGAAAGCTGATCTTGCTTCCCATGAAATCCCAGCCTCTGGAGTGGCTTTGCTCACAGGCATTATCTGCCCACTCTTCAATTCTCTGGGCAGGAGTGTGGATGTGAATGTCACGATCCTGGATTTCAGTCCTGTTGTGCCCATGGTCACTGTCAACCCATCACCTGTATGGGCACTGTGTCATAAGGAAAGGACACTGTCTTCCGAGGGTCTCTTCCTTCCCCTTCTTCTTTTAAATATTCCCCCTCATCACCCCTTTTTTTTTCTTTGACCACAGACAATATCTTTTGTCAAAGCACCAAGAGACCCCCATCATCGACAGACACTGCCCCCTAAAACAGGGGGAAAAAAACCTTCAGCAGCAGCATTACAATCAAAGTGAGGACTCTTTCCAATTTCTACTTCCCAGGAAGGATAAAAAGGTATAACAGAAGCCTTTAGTCTAGATCCCAGATCAGACACGATGATGAATGCTTGCCTAAAGGGCAACATATTTGTAAGTTTTAAGTCTCTTGCAACACCAACTGTCCTGATTCATCCCCGCGATAAAGGCAGCTCTGAGAGCTATTTTACCATATTTATTATTTTACAGAGGAGGAAGAAAAAATGTGGAATCAGCCCTCAATCTGCCACCCATCGGATTTATAAATGTTAGTATAGGACCAGCACTAATGTCTTTAAACATTAATCTCCTCACTGCAGATCCTGCACGTCCCCCTTCAGCCTCCGCCTGGTGGCTTGTCCAGGATGGGGGAAATAAAATACATTTTGGTTTGGGTTTTTTTTCCCCCTTCATCTAAGGGATTTGCTTTGACTAAACCCATGAAAAGAAGAGAAAGGGCAGATGCTCCTGAACACATTCCTGCCTGCTGTCAGTGCTTTGCCAGCTGAGTGGAAGGCACAAAGCTCTGCTCCAGTGTTTATTTTTAAAGATGCAGCTTGCCTGATCCACACTCATTCCTCACGCCTTGTTTTCAATAGAGACTCTGTTCTCTTTGCTGGCTGCCAGGACAAAGGCAGAGCTGGGAGGAAGGGAAGAGAAACCGTGTTCTGCACACGAAAATAAACCCTTGGGTTTATAAACTGTGTTAGCCCAATCCCTCTCACTGTCTCTGCAGGTGCAGCAATATGATCATAAGGGACATGACCAAAAAATACAGCAATGATGAGAGAGAAAACAACTTTGGATGTGGCATTCATCCGACCTTCCTCAAATTGTCCCCCCAACCCTGTGGGATGCCCACCCCATCCCAAGGCAGGCACACCAAACACAGCACTCCTCTCTCAGCAAGCTCTTTGTAAATTTTATCACTTATTTCTTAAAGTTGCAATTGCCTTTTAAAATTAGATTGTATTTAGTTTTTAATTAAATCGTCATCGTTGTACAAAACCCCACAGGCCTTGAGGTTTAGATTGTCATTTTAAACAAAAGTAAAATGGTAAATGCCTTTTCCATCCAACACCATTAGGTATAATTAAGCAATGGGTAAAGTATACATCGTGCTATAAATGTCATTTAGTTTTACAGTGAAACTCATCAACATTTATCAAAACACTGCCTCGAGAAAGAATGAGACAGCTTCACAGAGTGACTTCCAATCCACTGTTGCCTTTGAAGCAGCTGCTCCAAGGCAGAGCTGCAGCAGGAAGGGCCTTCCCATTCTGTATTTTTCATTTTTTGGCTGAAACCTTAATTTTCTGCCACGTTGCTGTATGCATCACCTGCAGTGGGTGGTGCATACCCATTGTGCACTGATGCTCAGGAATGGGATCCCAGAGAGCAGGGGCAGGACAAGCAACCCCAGGCAGAGCCCTGAGGGGGTCCCACTGACCCATGGCATTGCCCCTGACCCACGTGGAGAGAGGCAGAATGATGCTCTGGGCTAAGCAGTGTCCGCAGGAGTGATGTGTTCTGCTCTTGCTCATGAGGACCCTGCTTTGTTCCAGCACCTTCTGCCTTGCAATCCCTCAAACCACACATCCCCACCAGCCATCAAGGAGCAGGAGGCAACACCAAAGCCAAGGGATGTTCTAGAGGGGCGAGGACTGTGCCCCTGCTCCTCCCCAGGGACAGCATCCCCATCACAGCACCATGGGGACAGCATCCCCATCACAGCACCATGGGGACAGCATCAGTGCACTCACACCCATCCCCACAGCCCTGGACCACCGTGATCCTGCAGCTGGGAAGGGCTGATGGGAACAGCACTTCACTCCTCCTTTCAGGTGAGGTACCTCTGAGCTGCCCCCAAAGGGAGGCAAACTGCAAAGAAAGACAAACACCCAGCAACACGCATCACCAGGCACTGCTGTGCTGCTTCTATTTTAAAATATCAACATTTCTTGTTTTCTCCCGAGGAGCATTAAAACAGCCAAACTGAGCCCATTAGAAGCAATTTTCAATTTACTGCTCCTCCCTGGTATCCACAGGGTAAACCCCAGCAGGCACTGGCTCCATCCACAGGGATCTGAGCACCCTGGGAATGCTCCAAGCACCTGACACTGCAGCTTTGGGCACAGAACAGACCTGAAACTGATGTTTCATCATTACCCATCATTAAAAAATTATGCTGTTGTACAACCACAGAAGCAGCAAGGAGTGAATGCTGAATGTTAATTCTCGCTCCCCACCAGAGCAGAGGGGTTTTAGGGTGGTGAGTGTCTGCTCCTCCTTTCCCAGCCACCCTGAGCCCCCAGCATTAAAGCTCTGCTGCAGAGGCAGCCGCTCTCTGCTCCCACATCTCCTTCCACCGTGTTGGCAAGGCAACAGGAGCACAGGGCTTTGGGGAGAAGGGAAGGGCAGCAGATACCCAGCGATGCCCCAAACACCCACACTTGGACCCTTTTGGAACGACCCCAGGCTGTTTCCAGCATGAGGCTGTCACGATGCTGCTGGACCCAGAGGGTGACCACTGGGAGCAGCCCTCCTTGGAAATCACACACACATGGTACAGTCAGGGTTTGGCCACAATTCCAGCAATTCCTACTCCAGCCCTTGGATTATGCATTTGCCCACCTTACCTGCCTGCAGACAACCATTCCAAAGGGACACGGGCTGGGGACATGAAGGAAAGGTGGAATCAGACACGACACAGACACACAATGCTTTCCATCTTTGGGAAAAAAACCCATAATCAGTGAAAAAAAACATGCAAGAAACTCATTCTTCCCCTATTTTTTTTTGCCCTTCTGTTTCTCAAGCAAGTACTTTCCATCTCTTATGTTCTCCCACACCCAAGGCAAGCCCTCACTGGTAATTCCACACAGGGATGTGTCCACACAGACATGGGGGAGAGCAGGAGGACATGCTTTGTGCTGCTCATCTTCCAGGTTTCCAAGGTCAGAAACAAAGGGATTTTGGTCCATACACACTTGTACTCCTCCCAGCAACTCACCTCCTGCCCACCTGCAGCATCAGACCTATCAGCAGTGAAACTCCTGCCCTCCAGCCCACTGCAGTGCCCTTAAGGAGAAGGGGGTAGGGATTTACAGGTGAGCTAGTGAACAGTACAGCCAGGGATTTCAGAAACAGACACTACATCCAGCACCCATCCTCCGGGTCACCTTGTTTGAAAACTGCAAATACAGAGAGGCCACTCCACCAAAAATCCATCTTCTTAACTGCTTGAAACTAAATTTAAAATGCATGTATGCAGCGCTCCTCTCTGCTCGCTATTCTGAGCTTCTCCTTTGGCCTTATGATAAAAGAATGCAGGAAATTATAACCAACCTTCCCCCAGCCCGGAAAAGGGAATTAATTACTGCAAGCACAAAGTCAGTGCTCCTCCAATAAACCAATGCAATCCATCCAGGCACTGAAAAGCAAGGAAAACATCCTGGGGGCTCGATACCTTGCTAACCATTCACAGCGTGTGCTGCCGTGGATATTGCAGAACAGCTGTGCCCCGGACTATCACAAAGCCAACATTATCTCTGCCATTATTAGAATTAAATAAAGCCTCTCCTTCCCGATGTGCCTGGGATTATAAACCACCTCAAACCCCCCCAGCCTCTCGCCCGCCTGGCTCCACGGTGGGTTTGCAGCTTTTAGCCAGGATTAGATGATCCCAATGACTGGTGCCGAAGTTGCTTGACATGCCAAGCTGCCAGCACCCCCTCACTGCCACCCAGAGAGTGCAGAGAAGCTCTCTGGAAGGTTCTGAGGAGCCCAATGTGGAGAGATGTTGGGCTAAAGGGTCACTGCCCTGTGGGCACTCATATCCCAACACTGGCTGTTCAACCCTGGTCCAGCTCTCCCTTCACTCCTGCTCTTCCCCATCCTCCCCAGCACAAGCCTAGGCAACATGAGCACTCGGAAGAATCTGATAAACCACCTTTTTTTGCTGCATTTTTGGACAAAACCAGTCCCTCGTGCCCACAAGGGAGCAGCTGAGCAGCGTGGGGTTGGTGACTCCCCAGAACAAGGTGTTCAGTCACCCAGCACAAAGCTGGCACTGAGCATTGCTGCAGGGGGAACCAGGTGTAGCAGCCGTTCAGAAAGAAGCAGAAGACACAAACAACCTTCCTTCTTTCTATTTTATAAATACAGCAAGCGGATTTCAAATAAAAATACACTCCAACCATCAAAGCCAGGCAGGCTCCAACCCTCCTGCTGCCATGTCACAGGAGACTCGAGACCTTTTACAGATGTTGCCAACAGCAGCTGAAAATCTACCAGACATTTGCTTAGCATTTCTTGAAAGAACAGTTTCAATTAGACACATTCTTCACAGTTCTCTTCTCAAACCCCAACAGTTTGAAGAGATCTGCTTGTTTTTGCCAAGTTTTCATGAACTGTAAGCCTGGTCCCCTCGCACTCAGCACATCAAGGGTAGGATATTTAAAACAAGGCTCATTTTCAATGGAAATGTTCCACAATAAATAACTCAGCAGTGCAGTTATGACAATTTAAGTTTTCAGTAGTTGACTTTTAATCAGGAGCTGCATTTGCACCCGAGAGCAAGAGAAATCCTTCCCTTAACCATTTGCATTTAAAACCACTTTATAAAACCTACACAGAGTACGGTCTGCCCAGAACACCCCCTTAAACCCCAGCAACTCCAACCTTCCAGTGATGCTTCTCTCATCAAACCAGATGATGCACCACATTTTGGAGCTACAAAGGGAGGACAAATCCTCGCAGGTTATTTTTCTAGCAAGTCACTGAAATGACAGTCTGGCTTTTAAAAGTGGTTTATAAACACTAAAAGAGCTTTTACTGAGGAGCCACTTGGGTAGAGCCTGTGTGGAAGGTGCTTTTGGGCTGGGGATTATATTTTTTTTGCTAAAGCTGCCAGGGCTGTGAGTTACTGAAGGGTTTTTGCAGGCAGGCAGGTTCTCTGGATCCTTGTCAGGCACTCACTGGGTTCCACCTCCAAAGTTACATGAACAACTTGCCCCAGACCTGAGCTCCAGCATCCTCCCTGCGAGCAGCACTCCTCCCTCACCTCACCTCGGGCTGCAGCTTGGAATCATTACCCTGGAATAACCATCCTGTGAATGGAACGTATTAAGTTGATGAGATAAAACACTCCATTTTGTGGAAAAATGCTTTGACACAGACACCGTATGCTCAACACCCACAACGAGGCAAGTGACTTCAACCAGCAAAATTTCCTTTTCCTACTGCCTGCACTTAATTCAGGGGGATCTCATCCTGCTCTCACACCCTGAACACAGGGATCTAAGCAGCGTGCATGGAAATGGATTGTGGAGAACAGGCTGCTCTCCAACTGGGGCTGAATCCTCTTTTTGGATACCCCGAGGCGACAGAGCGCAGCTCGTGCAGGGTGATGAACAGCTTTGGAGTTTGGGCTGGTTATGAGAACAAAAACAAGCCATCATGAATCTGAAGGTTTTATGGGAATGCTGTTTCACATAATTTCCCCAAAAACCGAATTACATTCTGCTCATTAGCAAATGCTGCTGCACAAAGAGAAGGATTCTGCAAGCGGATTACATGAAGGCAGTGCGGGGACAGAGGATAATGACTCCAGTCAAATTCTATTTTAATGTGCCCAAAGAAACAATAGAGCAATCAAACAGGGGGGAGGGAATCAGAAAAGGAGGAAACTCATCTGCCATACTCCTCCTTTCCACACAAAATGCAATACAAGGAATTAAACTTGTAACTCTCAACCAGGGGCTGCTGCAAACCACACTACAGAGTGGAACCACATGGGGCTGCCCAGGGGTCCATCCTGGCACTGTTGATCAGGACATTTGGGAGCACTGGCATGCAGGATGGGGAGCACTGATCCCCTGAGCCTCACACCACTTATTTTCCCTGGAAAACTGTGAGTTTGTGTTAATTTACTCCAAACTGGCAGAGCCCTGCAGAGCCACAAGGATGCACAACTTTAAAGGCACCATACCAATGCCACTCCTCAGACACAGCCACAATCCACACCATACCTGTTGTCTTATTCAAAATCCCATGGACAAGTATTTCACATGGCTCTGAGGGCTTTTGGTCTGTTTTCTAAGTGAACATCAGCAAAATTTTCTCTACAGGCAAGTTATTCACACAGACATGAATGGTCCATCTCTGAGCAGACCCAGCAACAACTCACTGCAGGAGCCAAGGGGATTCTTAGTCAAACCTCCCTTCTTGCTTGGAACCTACCAAGCTCTAAAGGAAACATTCAGAATAGGGACGCTTTGAAATAGTCCAGTACAAATCCCAGGTTTGCAAATAAATCCTGGTATGTGTACATAACAGGGATGGGTCATTTATGAAATCTACATGTCAGTCTGTTTCCTGATTTGGAGTTTTCTGATTATCTGGAGTATTTCTGACTATGCTTGGGATTATTGGTGCCTGGGACTCTGAATCTGGGAACCACCACCCCACCTGTTTGCAAAGCTCTGCAACACTCTGAGCTGCAGATTTCCCAGTTGGTCCCAATTGATTCAAACCAAGATTTTGGTGCTTCAGGACTGGAATCCAAGCCTGAGAAGCAACCGAGGCCCCACCACATTCACCCTGAGAAGGAGTGCTCCCTGGCAGGGTGCAGAGCAGCTGGGTCACACACACTGATGAGCAGAAGGGGACCTCAGCCACGAGGATGGGCCACCCACCTATGTGACACGGCTCCTGTCACCTGCACCCAGCTTGCATTTGCTATCCCACTGCTGCTCCCCAAAGACCCACTGGGGCAGGCACCTTCAGGAACAACAAGCTTAGCCAGAGCAGCTCCTCTGCCTCCTGTCACTCCACAGCTAATGAGGATGGTGATGGTGGCCAAGGAAGCAAATCCTCCTTCTGAAGTGGTGGGTGATTGCTTTGCTACGACAAGACTCGCTCAACGGAGAAAACCACTTGCAGCACTTTTCTGGTCTGAAAAAGGCTCAACTGCGCCTCGACCTCATCATCAGAAGTCATTAATGGCAAAATCCCAAAGAGCTGCAGCTTCTGGTCCCTCTTGCCTTGCTGCCACCCCGCTCCCCCCGGCCGGAGCCTGGTCACACCGCCAGAGCCGGAGGAACATTCCCAATGGTGATCCCAATTAACGAGCCCACAGCTATTGACGTTCAAAGGCTTCACAGCTCCCATTGAATGTTTCCCTTTTGTCTTCCCACCCCTTCCCAAAGCGAGGGCTCATTACTGCTGCAGCCCCGGCTGTAATTGCTTGGGAATGCGGCTCTCGGCACAATACCCCAGAGAAGCTGCTTTATGAGGCTCCTCATGCTACTGAAGAATGCCATGAAAACCCCAATCCCAGATGTCTGGCTCCGAACCAGGGAACTTGGCTGGCCTGACGAGATTTCCATCGCTTGTGCTTATGTAAGGGCGGCACTCACAAAGGGACACTGTAAAACAGAGACGCCGTCACCGCTGCCTTGGACCAGCTCCCCTCGCAGCACTTCGGCTTTCAGCAGCACCTTTCACACCCCACACTGGGCCTAGAAAGGAATTCAGCACTTGTGCTTAAGTCATGCCCCAGTGAAACCATGGAGGAACCTCCTGTCTGCGGGGAACGAGAGGTTGGAGCATCTTAAAACAGGACAGGGATGCTGCTTGCCAATGTAGAGCTCAGATAGCCCCAACCTGGGACAGTTTGGGCAGTGTGGATGGCTCTTCCCTTGTGGGGATCAAGGTCATGGGGGCAGCTCTTCATCATGGGAGTCCAACACGTGTTACAGCAAGGAAAACTACATTGCGGGGTGAGCTCTTCAGCATCACGGAGACAAGTAACAACAACCTTCTCAGAACAGAGAAACAGGTCAGGAAACAGCCTCAGAAATGCAGCGAGAGAATTACTCATGCACTGACACTCCCCAGAAACGGGCAACCAAATGACACAGTGGAATTATCCACGTTAACAGCTCTCACGTGGCTTGGAGCACTTAGAGCATGGTTTGGACCGAAGCCACGACTTCCAGTTTCTGCCTGAACTGGAAGGGATGACCAAGGGCAACAAGAGGCAACATCACCAGAAAAGCACTGATTTCTCCGCAGCAAATTGTCACCACGAAGGAATCCTGCTCCTGCCTGACCATCCAGGACAGATAAACACTGACTGTGTGATACACCCTGCACAACTCACAGGAGTGCTGCTACAGAAGTGCAATACCCAGGGTGTCTACAGCCGCAGTGCTTCAGTGCCAGCAGCACTCTAGGAACAGCAAATAAACACAGTGAAGCCTCTCAGTGAGACTGCCAAGCTCAGAAAGCCAGCCCTGTGTGTCATCAATGGAGCCAGGCAGCACAGGGAGCTTCCACTGCATCCCCAGGATGCTTTGGCACACCTGGAAAGATGGAACTGCTGTCCACCGCTAAGAAAAGGATTTTTCTGAATTCAGCACAACTTCTGCAGCCCTTATTTTTTTCACCCAGCACAACCCACGTAAGACGTGCCAATGTGTCACAGGTACAACATGCCACCTTCAACAGGCTATCCAAACTACCACTTTCTGGCCCCAAAAAGCACCTCCTCAGCAGCGTGGGAGGGAAAGGAGCTCTCCTGGCTCAGAGGGCAAAGCCAACCTCCCCAAGCCATCCCCACTGCCCCATCAGGCAGGAGCACTGCAACCCTTGCAAGGACAATGGAAAAGGAGAAAGTAGAATTAGCAGGGAAAAGGAGGCAAGGAAAGTCCTTAGCCAAAGGCTCCAGACCACAGGAGATTCACCTCTTTACTCACTGGAGACAGAGCTGAATTTTCCTTGTTTGTCAGCTCTGGTCCCACTGTCACATCCCTCCTTTCCCCCGAGGGGGTTACAGAGAGGAAGGTTTTCTGCCAGTGACACCCCTGGTGTTTGACAGATCGTCCTTCTGCGAGAGGGAAATGGTGGATCGAGTTGCTAAAAGCATCAGCCTGCTTATCAATCTACGAGCAGCATCTTTAAAGGTCACAAGTGGGAAAAAAATAAAAAATCAGCGACTCATTCTAATTCCTCGCAAACAGGAGCTCGTTTTTCACAAATCCACCCTGCCGTGCTCGGTAACGTGACCTTTCACTTACAAAGAGAACAGCAGATTTCTGTCTCTCATGCATTACCCTCCCTTATTTTTCATAAATTAGACACAGTCTTTGTACCATCCTAACAGGCTTTTCCAGCAGTCCCCAAAAGCTGCCACAGCCATTCTGGTTCTGGCCCTGCTGAGGGTCTGGAGCCCATGCAAAGGGCAAACAGGGAAAAGCAAAAACTTCAGTGGAAAATGGTGCCCGTAACCACAGCAGTCCTGGATGCCATTCCAATTCTCAAGTTTGCTAGCATGATATCAGGAAGACATCAGCCTCTGGGAGTGGGAATGTTTAATGGTAGCTGGTGTATGCAAAGACAATACGAAGCAAGGAAACTTGACAAGAACATCACCTGTCGTCCCCAAACCTTTCAGTTCCCCAACATCTCCAAAAATCCAAACCAAACCTGGAGTTAAGCTGGAAAATATGTGGAACTGGAGCTGAGTACAACCTGGAGGACAGGACTACCTGTGGAGCCCTCAGGGGAGATCACAGCATGCCTTTTTCCAATTCTTGTCCATTTTTATTTACTCCAAACCCAACCATGAGCACCCCAAAAAGCCACATTAATGCTGGGGGTGCTGACCTATGCTCCCACCCAAGGAGGCAAAGGAACACTCATCACCTCCTACATCACAGTACACCCACGACAAGGTTTAACATTATTTGCTTGGAAAGCCATGTTATTTAATGCAATCCTTACATTTTGGCAGCCACAGAAGTTGGCAATAAGAAGGGAGGTTGATCTTCAACTCCTTTACTTACTCATAACGATCTTGGTTGCTCGCGCGCTCTTTGCCCACTCGCTTGCACTGCTTCAGCTCTTACAGGAGCAGAACACGAGACATTTACCATGGCTGCTCTGCAATTACCTCTGATTTCAGCTGAAGGTATCTGAAATGTCAGCATGGGATTCCACCCACACCCATCCCTGCCCAACTTCATTTTGGCCAGAAATGCTCCCGCATCTCCAGCCTGCCTGGCAATTCCTCCTGCCTAACAGATCAGCTTAAGAAAGGGCTCACACTTTCCTAGAAACCATCCTCCAACCTAGAGATGACCAAAATGTGCTCTCAATGCATGAGATAACTGTCACTGGAAAGCTTTTGATCCCAGGTCAGTGTGTGCCAGGCTGGACAGTGGGGGAGCATTTGAAGCAAAGCTTCATCTGCTCATCTCACATGCATGTAAGAGAGAACAAAGGGAAGACCATGCTGGTCTCCCCCCAGCTTCTGCCAACAAGCAGATTCTGTAAAAATATCCTGTATTCCTCCCATAACCAAAAATGGGAAGCTAGTAGAAGCCCTCCCTCAGTTCTGCTCGTGGAGGAGGGCGGTGAGTGGGTTCTGCTGAGCCATCAGGACCAACACCATTGGAGTGTTGACGAGCGACGCGATTGCAGCCCAAGGCAGCACGTAAGTGGCTGTGGGAGGGGAACAGCCACATTTGCATTGAGTTGTGGGAGCTCTCGAAGGGGATCTGGCAGATGACTGTGATTCTTTCCACCCTCGGTCTTCGGCAGGTGACTCAAGGATGAGTCAAGGACTGCAGGCAGAGGTGAGCAAGTAATGACCATGCTCGGCTAGGACCGACCAGCAACATCAGCATCTTCCCCAAGTCATTGAGCGACCTCGTCTCCAGAGCTAATGTTGTTCTGTGTGTCCACAAATGATCGATCTCAGTCGCTGTATCAATAGCAGGAGGCAGAGCAGATCAAAGACAATCCGCCCTGCATGAAAGCAACGCTGGAAAACTCAGTACAACAGGAGAAAAAGCCTCATTTTACAGATTTCAGTTTAGTTGTGTGTTGCCAGCAACTCCCTTCATCCATATCGTTATCACCTGTATTTTATATTGGCTCTGTGCTTTTAATCCTAACTTTGTCTGGAAAATATTTCTGAGAGCAGCCTTTGTTTGCCACCCACCACTGCAAGGCTGCTGCCAGCTCCCATAGCGGCACCACCGACAGCATGTGCCAGATGAAGAGAATGGCATGTACCTGTCAGTCTTTGTCAGAGCAGCTATTTCTGGCTTGGGTTTACATGTACAGCCTCCTGCAAGCTGCTTGAAATCTCCATTTTAGAGGGCTCTGATGCTACCTGAATGCTGGCAGGTATCAGCACACCGACAGCGAGCGGCCAGCACTGCAGTGTCCAAGCTCGGGTTGCAAAGGGCTGACTACAATGCTCAGCTCACGGCTCATTTCTTCATAGATTTAATTAACTCAAAAGCCTTTCGTCTTCACACTTGCAAAAAAGTATTTTCCATCTTAAACTAGGGATAATGAGGGCGGTAGGGCTAAATCTCCAATCAATGTACAGACACTGCAACGCTTAGGAAGAACTGATGAGATACCAAATAAAAATGCTCTTTTGTGTTCATCAGCCCCATTACACATTGATGTTTCATCCTCTCTTGTGCTTCGGAGCTCCAGCACAACAATCTGTCCCAGGGAAGCCTTTTGGACCATACCTTTCGATGCACCTGCCTGAAACATGGTCTTGAATGACTAAATACTGCATGGAGAAACACAACTGCACCCCAATGCCCCTTCAGAGAAGGACAAGGATGAACAGGATGACAAGGATGAACACCTACCACAGACTGCTCTTGGCTGCTGCTGAGGCTCAGCCTGCTCTGGTTACCAAAAATAAAAATGGAAAACACTAAAGATTTGGGAACCAGCCTTTCTGATGGAGGTGATGCCCAGCACTGGGACCCAGACTTCTGTCTCGAACTGGCAGGACTTTAAAACAGGCAGAGGGAAAACCTGCTTTCATGTTTAAGCACATGTGAAGTTCACAGAAGGATTCAAACCCAGATGAGACTCCTGTGTTAGGAAACTGGGAAAAATTTCTCTCAGGACAAAGAGACAAACACAGTGTGATGAACAAAAGGGGTGTTTAAAAGTCCATCCCTTCACATGCACAGGGAGAAAGGTGACCACAGCAGTGCTGGGGTTGTGCAGATCATGGGCAACGCAGGTACTGCCAGTAGAACTTGGGGTTGCTGCAGTTTCCAGCACAGGAGAAGTAATGGATCCTGCTTTTCTCAGTACAGTAATAATGCTCTGCTCCATTTGCACAAGAGCTACTCTTCAATGACAGTGACAAACTCTGATCCTTCCCACAATTCGCCCGCTCGTGCACACCAGCGTCATTTTGGGATGAAAGCTGTAGAGGTGAAAGAGTTTCCCAACTGAAATTGTGAGAGTGGCCTCGAAAATAGCATTGTACTCCCTCCCGCAGCCAGAGAAGAGCCTCAAAAGGCATTTGCTGCACGTGGACTCTTTGAATCCAGTGACTTCCCTTTTCATTACCTCGAGTACACTGAGCAGCCAGAGAAAAGTCTTCCAAAGGTAGCAAAATAAAGTTCAGAGGGAGGTGCTGGATGATTTTTAGTGCTCAAATCGGATGTTCCAATACTGGAGCTGGAACATCCTTAAAGTAATTGTAGGAGCTTTTTCTCCCATGCTCCCACAAAGGCCAGAGGCCACTGCAGAGGGGCATGGCTAACATCCCTCAGAGTACACATTAATAGCTCATCACATACTTTTTTTTAATTATATGACACCAAGAATGGCTGAAACCCATTATAAGTGTATAGAGAACCCATCAGTATGTACAGAAGGTGCTGCTGAAAGCCAGGAACTCCCTGGTTTCCACCTGGAGGAGAGCTTTAAGACAGGTTGTTAGAGAATTAATCCACATTTTTGAGGCAGCTGGGTATCTGGGACAGCAGGGGACTGGCAGCTGTGGGCTCTCCACACCCCCAGATGCCCAGTTCCCAGAGCCATTAATCCCAGGAACACCAGCAGCTCACACAGGGATATTTTATGCTTCACTCTATCCCAGCTGGGACTGCTCTTGCAGCCCTCAACACCACAAAGTGTTGATGGGCTGGAAAAGGATTCATCTGCTGGTCTGAAACTGGAGGACAGCAACAACAAAGAATAAAAGATGAAGCCAAATTCCTGTGTCTGAGGTGGGAGAAACATGTGTGGGGAATGTGGAGGTTGTTGTGGCTCCTTGTTCCCTCCTGCAGGCAGGGAAGAGCCCCCTGGGCAGTGGGACAGAGCACATGTGCCCAACAAACCATCAGGTCTGAGCATCCCTTTTCCTATTGAAGCCAAGCATGGGACTCCAGGGTGAGGAAAGAGGGATCAGAGCATCCCTGGAGTGGGGGGACCATCCCCAGCACGGCACTCCCACCCGCTGGGAACATCCCCCTGCACCGAGCGGCGTCAGGGAGCCTTTCATCAGGGATACACGGGATAAAAGCTCGGCTTCTGGAGGAGAGTGACCGAATCTACAGGGATATTCCGTGCAAATTGCCTGGTTAGAATAATAAATAGCGGCTTCGCCTTATAATGTCGGCCGTGCACAACACGTTCATTTGTGATCCAAGGCTCTGATTTAAGGGAGGAAGAAAGGATCCTCGCCTGCCTGGAGATAAACTTAAGTAAATAATGTTTGCCATCAACTCCAAATGAAGAATGACAGTTAAATTTTATAATCATCTTCACAGCTCCAGGACTTACTTTATATTTTCTCAGGCTCATGACCCAGGGGTTGTCATAGCAACTAGGAAATCCTACCTTATCAGCCTCTTACATTTACATTCCTTACGGCTGCTTCCCTTTATGAATTAAATCCATCACGGTCTTCTATTCTCCAAATAAGAAGTTCTTAGGATTATCTCGCAGAAACAAGGATCAAATGCTTTGATTGAAACACTATGCAAAAGCTAATTCACTGGTGGTTTTCTTTAAGGGAAGATTGACTGTGCTACAAATAAATGGCTCCCATCCAAGTGTGCAGTTGGCAGCCGCTCGCAAAAAAAAGTTGGGAGAGCAAACACGGATTCTGCAGAGTGTTGATGTCGCTGGAGAACGTTTCTACATCTGGACAGCAAGAAGGGCACCTGCTCGTCCGGGCGGTTTCTTCATTTACAGAATGCAACAAAGATTCAGCACTGCACAAGAGGAAATCTAAACATGCCACCAAATAAACGTGTCCATCCAGCACAGGACAGATTCTGGCCCAGATGCTCCAGCAGCACACACCAAGAGATAGCAAGGTGATCACACGTGTGTGCCCATCTGCCTGGGGGTCTGCTCATCTGCACTATGGACACACAAACAGCACTTGAGGTCAAAGACAAGAAGCCATTAGCAAACAGCATCAAGTCCCATTATACACAGTTACAGGGGTATGTTTGGGTGTGGAGGGGTGATACCATTTAATTGCTTAAATTCGATTTTTCTGCATTCAGTGGGCCCTGGTTCAGAGCCCAGTTCAGCATCCAGAGGGAGCAGCAGCAACAACACTCATCTCTGTCCTAAACAACACAGAAATAAAATAAACTGCAATTCCCAGAATGTTTTCTGCAGCAGTCTCTTGATTAACAGAACTCCTATAAACTGTAATGAATTTCAGAAAGGCAACTCTGCAGTTACAGACCTACAGGCATCGAGAGTTTAATTTACTTAATGTACTTTTTATTCATTACTGGCCCTCCACGAGAAGCTGATCACCAACTTGCAGAGTGCATTGCTTAATTATCCATGCTGCACTTCTTCAGATGAGAACTATTGGAGCTGCCTGTCAATACGGCAGGCTGGGATCGATTGATGCAGCCAGAGCCATGCCACTGGAATGCCAAAGACCAGCAGCAGCCCCGCATACCTGTGGAGTATGCATGGAGCAAAACAATCAGAAACCCATCTCACAGGCTGAAAATCCTTTCTGTTCCCAGCGATGGTATCGGCTGTATTTGCAGACAGCCAGCAGACCCCAGGACTCTTCTTCATGCACTGTACGTCTCAGTCACTGCAAACAGCTCCTCAACACCTTGTCTGGGCAGCTTGCAGCCACCAGTACCTGTGTTTTTGCTTTATCTCTGTCCTCCATACAGGGAGGACGAGGGAAATATGAGTTCCAGTCTCTGCCAGCTCCCTCAGTCCCGCAGGGAGCAGGTCCTAAGTCAGAACTGGTCCCTCAAGCGTTCTGCTCACCCAGACCTGCCTACTGAGGCTGAGATTCAGAATGGCACACATATCACCTCAATAAAAACAAATCACAGCTCCTTTGGCATAAGCAAAAAGAGAAAATCTGCATTTCCATGAAGAAAAGGCCCTAAAAAGCCCTGAGACTGACCTAGGGTGCCATTCTGCAGAGATCTCCCCATCCAGACTGAAACCCTGCTCAGTGACATCTTCACTGCCTGCTGGGTTTGGCATCTCACCTCTCCCTCCCCAGCAACAGCAGTGATGATGATTTCAGGGAGAGCTAGGACAGGGTGGCCGGGGATCTGTGCCTTTGGAGCCACATCCCAAGGACAGTGCCCAACAAGCTGCCCTTGGTCTGAGCTGTGGTGGTGTGAACCTGGGACAGGGTACCAGGTGGGAGAACTCTGGTCACACAAGGGCAGGGCTGGATGTGCCAGCAGCGAGCCTGGCTCTGCACACCTTCCCCGGAATATTCACAATCAGCAGATCAATAATTCATTATATAATGTGATAAAAGGTAATCCACTGTTTGAAGTCAAAGCTTAAACAAACTCCACTCAGTTGTAGCACCGTGAGGTCGTGCTGAGCTCAGGGTACCCAGAGAAAGGCAGGAAGAGGCAGTGGAAAGGGATGGATACATTCCTGCTCCTAAACTTTCCTGTTCCTACTGAACAGAAACTATTCACAGCTCTGAGTTAAGCCAGAAGCTCTCCATAATACGATGCTAATTCAATATGAAGTAACATAAGTCAATATTCTTGTTTCCCCTTTCATCCTTTCAGCCAATATAAACTAATACAAATGTTAATGACATGGTACCCGTGACCCCTCCAACACACTCCTCGCATGGGCAGTTGGGTGTTGATTCTCCCTTTAAGCAGATGATTCTGAGTGAAAATTAACTCTGCACAGAGGAACACCTAAATTGTGTCAGTGCAGAGCTGCTGACATGCCCCAAACAGCAGCACCACGTGTAGCACCACTTTTTGGGACTATATACTGGATTTTCACTCCCAGCTGGATGATTTGCTTGAGCAGCCCAAGCTGGAACTGAAGCACACAGAGCAGGGACACAAAGCTGATTCTGAGGGGATCAGATCAGCCTTACTGTCATTTCAGGACCATTTGCCAAAGGTTTTTCAGAGCTGGGAATACGAAAGGCACTGAAGCAACAAGCTACTGAAGTCCCAGACCATGAGAGGCAAATTCAGCCTGCACGTCTTTGGGGTTCTCATCTGCCCCAAGCCAATAGGAAGAGCTTAAAAAGGTAAATTTCTACACTGAAAAATGTCTCCACATTCCCCACCACCTCACTGGCACAGTAAGCACCAACAGAAAGGTGCACGTGAAAGGGACAAATCAAGCCTCCCACCTTCGCCAGCATCCTCTGAGCATCACAAATGCTTTAGCAAAGCTGGTGGCCACAATAGGGGCTTGTTCTTTGCATAAAAGGCCACAACAGCGCACAAGAAACCCCGCTGATAGTTAAAAGGCATGGATCCAAGGTCAGCCAGGCTGGGAGCCAAGGCTCCAGCAATAAACTGCCAGATCTGTTCTGAAGTGGGGAAAGTAAAAGACCTTTTAATTGTAGAGCTCTAGAAGGTTTCCATACTAATTTAACATTCACCTTGAAAGGCAAGCTCTCTGCAGACCATGAAGGATGGGGGAGACCACTGTCAGGAAGGAGGAATGCTTCTCCCCGGTGATTTATGACATGATAACCAAGATTATAAGAGAAAGGCCACCAAACTGATGTGCCAAATCCAGCCATCATGGAGACAGCCTGCCCAAAGCTCCTACAAGCCTGCCCATGCCCCATCCATTCCCACCACGATCATCCATCCTGCACCTGAGGATCTGTCCGTACAAAAATAGTCACCGTGGGAGCAGCTTTGTTCGTAAACTGAGTGAGAAAGTTCATTACATGATAAAAATTCCAACCGTGCTACCGGGATGTAAATTGCCTCCGTACCCAGAGCTGACATCTTAAACAGTTTAATTTAGGTACCGCTCTCAGCAGCGTTGGGCGTCTGCAACAGAAACAGATGCCTTGAATCATTTCAAAGTATGCTCCTGTCAGAAATGTCCTTTCTGACACCAAAATCAATTTCCTTCTCCTTTACTAACTACTTTTCCAAAAATAGAAGGGGAAAAGTTGCCTCATTTTATCTATTGTGAGCGGCACTAGACGAGCTTTAAGCTCCAAGGAAGAAGATGGCAGTGCATGGCACGTGTGGCTGCGGTAATTAGTGCTATTTTGATAGAGCAACTGGCAACGAGAATGAACCTGATCCATCTTCATTATGGAGATCTATAAAACCTTTGACAAGCCTCGTGTAAAGGCAGACAGGCTGCTTCCTTGCATCCACACCGGCAGGATCCATGCTGGCTCTGGGAATGCAGCCCTCTGAGCCCTCTCCCTCTTCTCACACACTTCATGGAGCTCAGTCTGAGCAAAGGGAATGAACAGGGCTGGAATTATTTCCCACTGGTGGTCAGATGAACACCTCAGCAGTCCCCAAGACATCTCTGTGCGTGTTTGAGTGGCCACTGTAAATCACGGCTCTTCAGCGGGCTGTAAATCCCATTAAAACAAGAGGCACTGCTACCCAGCCATGTGCTGGGCACAGAAAGGCTCCTCCATCTCCAAGGTGATGCACCCATGAAAACCTTTCCTTGCTCTGCAGAAGGCTGGCTGTCCCACAGCTGTGGAGCAAAGGGATGGGGATGAGTACCACTGCTCCTCCTCCATGCAGTCAGGGTGCTGCATGGCACCTCGACCTGCCAGCAGCCCTCCTGCTCTTCAGCACATCTGAAATCTGCCCCATTCCCATCTTCACACAAGTTCCCTCACCTCTGCTCCCACTGGTATGAGCTGATGGCCCTGACCTCCCAGTTAAGCCCTTCAGCATCTGTCCACAGAACAGCATTACTGGGAATTCTTCCTGCTTGGTGCCAACTTGGCACCCAAACATCAACAGGGCAATTGGTACCTGGGTTTCTTGGGAAAGCCACCTCCTGTCTGGGGACAAATGAGAGCCCCAACCCTGCCCCTTTTCCCATGCCAGAAAATCTGCCTGTGAGCTCCACAAATAGTCAAGAGCCTTAACTACTGAGGGTCTGGGTCACACAGAAAACATGGGAGGCTCCTGAAAGTGACTTCCCTGAGAATGCCAGCACTGGCATCATTACACAGTATAGTGGTGGACTTGGCAGTGCTGGGGAAATGGTTGGAGACAATGATCCTAAAGGTCTTTTCCAACCTAAACAATTCTGTATGGTTCTATGATATTGGCTTCAGGAAGCCTTCACATATTCTCAGCCCGTGGATGACACGTCCATCACCAGCTGCCTCCTCCCGTGCTCTAAAATGCTCCATTAGTTTAACTCCTGCCCCTGAACACACCAAAATATTTCCAAGACTGCTTCCCTCCCAACACACCGTGACAGGCTCTACAGCCAACGTTCCATCTACACTCAAACACGCAAACAGGGCAGCATTTCCCAAATACCACATTTTTTTTCTTTTTAAACCTACACAAATGAAATATCTGCAGGGGGGTTTGCGCTCTGAGAGGAAACACAACGCGGAAAAACAAGCTCAAAACAAGCAAAGCGACAAAACCGCAGCCCGAACGAGTTCATATTCCTGACAAATGGCTCAGGAGGTTCAGAACTGCTCGACGGATCAGCTGGGTAAGGGCATCTGCATATCCCATTAACGCGGCCAGCAGAAAGGGGCCGTCGGCAGCCGCCGAGACGCAGCGCCCGCCGTCATATTTTAAGTTTATTTTTCCTTGTCTGACCAGTTCCCGCAGGGCAGGGAGGCTAATGATGGCACTTCATCACGAGCAGCAGTGGGTATTTACATCCATCCTGCGAGGCGACAGCTGTGTCACCGCAGCCCAGCCAGCCCAGCGCCCGGCGCGGGGCCGCGGGATGGGGAGCCCTGCAGTCATTACTCACCGAGCACTTTCATTAGCAAACTGCCCTTAATTACAGCGGTAATTGCGGAATTATTGCGCGGCAGCAATTACTCTTCCCAGCCCGGTCCAGGCTGTCTGAGCCTCCGAAGGTGGCACCGACCCAACTCATCTGCATCCCGGGGTTCTCGTTGCGTTGAGTGGTTCCGAAATGGAGCATTTGGGGTGGCAAACGACTCCTTGTGCCCGCGGGATCCTGTGGACAGAGCCCTGGCATGGGACAGCACATCCCACCCCGTGACATGGGGAAACAAGGAACAGGCTCATGAAACCAAGGCCCTTCAAAAGCCAAACTTGGAGCTCAACAATTTCCTGCTCAATTGTTGGTTTTCAAAGTTCTCTCTTTAAAGGATGATCCCAGATCTCCTCGTAAGAGCATGAGATCAAGACAAATGGAAGGTTTTCTCCAAAAAAAAGACTAGAGCTTTGTTAAAAACACCTCATAGATCATCCTTGTAACAACTTTACAGCCAGGAAGTGAATCTATTTCATTTTGATCATTTCAAATCCTCCATTAATGAGAAAAATTGAGGCGTATTAGTCAGTGATTTGAAACACTGAGCAACCACAAGTTCAGGGCGAGGCTGCAAGCAATTCCCATGTCTGGCAGGTTGGTGGCAAGAGAAGGGGAAGGTGATGATGTGTCAGTGGGAGAAATCTAACTCAAGTGTTTTAAGCTGCCAGAGGGCAGGGTTAGATGGGATATTGGGAAGAAATTCTTCCCTGTGAGGGTGGGCAGGTCCTGGCACAGGTTGGGCAGAGAAGCTGTGGCTGCCCCATCCCTGGATGTGTCCAAGGCCAGGCTGGACAGGGCTTGGAGCAACCTGGGATAGTGGGTGGTATCCCTGCCCATGACAGGGGGTGGGAAGAGATGATCTTTAACGTCCCTTTCAGTCCAAACCATTCTGTGACTCACTGCCTGGACCCTGCTTCAAGATCCATGGACTGGCAAGTTTTGCTCTATTAATTCCACACCCTTCCTTGCTTCTGCTGCTTTCTAATGTCTTCTGAGGTAAGTATGGCAGCTGCCAGAGTGCAGAGAAACAGCCAGCACAGAGAAATTCATGCAAAGTTCTCATGTAATGGAGTTGAAAGGAAAAAAAAAAAATCAAACAGCCACGACCTCAGCTCCTCTTGGCTTTCTGAATCCCACACCAACCCTGTTACAATGCATTTTTAACGCCTGACCTGGTTATGTATATGCAAATATTGGAATAACACCACCTCTGATGCTCTGGGTGTACCTGATCCGTGGAGACAGGAGTTGGCTGCTGGTTTGGGTTTCCTGGCCATCATGTTTCTCAGCCCCTCCTTACTGTGCTGCTGCCAACACCATCTCATCAGGCTGGTGATTCCTACAGAGAGATGTTTCTAAAACCTGAATGCTGGGGTTTGTTGTTTGGGTTTGTTTTTTAAAATTCATATAATTTTGGAAATTCTAGGGCAATTTTGGAAATTCTAGGGTAATTTGTTTGTCAATTTTATTAGAAGAACGCATCACAGACCTGCCTCTGCTCAGGGTAGTTGACACAACAAGAATATTTCCCTGCAGAATCTCATACTTGGAAACTGCAGAGGGATGTGGAGGGGGAGCAGTGACTCCAACACTGAGACAGCTGAGCTGCACAGGGTGGTAGCTTGGCCAATGTCACCCAAGCACCTTGGTCAAACAGAACAGAAAACATTGGCACCCATGTCATGAAACTCTGCAGCAAGAACTGAGGCGTGGGCGCCTGGTGGACAGCATGACCAGTGATGGACATGCAGCTACTGGCACGTGTCCTCCAAGAGCTGAAATATTTCAAATCACAATGTATTTATGACCACGGTGTTACTGCACTTCTCAGTCAAAGCAGAGACATTCAATAATCACCCAGAAAAGCACCATCTGTTATGCCTTATAGCTTAATTAAACTAAAATACAGAACTCCTTAATTCTCCCAGCTCATAAAGATAAAGGTCATCCCACAGCTTTACCGCCAGGTACCCTGTACAGAAAATGCAGAGGTTGGAATTTCTCTCACCCAGACATCACTCAAATGTGGCACCATCCTCCCAACACACACAAACATCATTCCAGCAGCGTGACACTGGATCAATGTGTGACTGTGGGACTGACAGCTGGAGCAGAGGGGCACAGTCCACTCCTTCAGCACAACCGTGCTGACATTGGGTGGGCAACCCTCCCCACCACCCCGACCCCTTCATTCTGGCCCTGAGCACCTGGAGAACACTGTCCAAAGACCTGGAATACCAGGATCAAGCACTATGCCTATCCACAATATCCTGCTAAAAGCTTTTGCCCAGGCTGTCTCACTGCCTGTTGTCCCCTGGATGTGTCCATAATGAACACACTGGTATTTCCCAAGCGCCCAGCACATCAGTGTGCCCCATCCTGCATGCCCTCTGTACTGGGAAGTCCCATCCCAAAATTCAAATATTCAAACTGGAAAACCATCCCAATATTCAGATAAGAACAATCTCCATGCACCTGAATGGGAGTGACAGTCCCAGGCTGGTGCCCAGGGGGGAAGCAAGAGAGACACCCGTCATTTTGGGAGTGAAATGGGAACGGAAAGGTTCCCTGTGGAGAAGCCATGGAGTCACCTGTGCTCTGTTTTTTTTTCTCTTCTGCATTCACATGCAGAGAAAAGGGAAACAGAACTGTGAATGTGGAACAGGTATGGCATCATCCAGCCTCAGACCCACTGTGGGCACTGCCAGTGCCCCCACACATGTTGGATCCATGTGAATGGGAAGTTCTAGCCCCTGCCCTGTGTGCCAATGTGGATATCAACCCTGCTCCTCTTCTGTGCCACTCACTACCCAGTGACTCTGGACAGACCCCTCTGAACCCTCCCCTCTCCCCAAAGCTGAGATTCCCCAAACCTTCCTGCACCATTACTGCGCCCTCCTCAGAAAGATCTGCTTTGTCTTTCAACATGAACCCCAGGAGAAGCCTCACTAACACCAACCAAAATTCAATTATTGGCTTGTCAGCTTTCACACGTTTCCTTGTCGAGGCCTGGGCAGGAGGAACAGGGAATTAAAACCTGTCTGAGAGGTACAAAGCCTTCGGGCTACCATGGCACCTTCAGGAGTGCAGCCACATGCTGGACAGAGACAGATGAGATGCTCCTCTGAAAGAGAAGGGCTAGCAGAGGGTGCTTTGTGATTATAGGGGGTTTTCTTGCTTTCTGCTTCCTGTAGGTGGAGGCAAACTCCTTACTGAAGAGAGGACAGACAGGAAAACAGCTGAGAGGTACCTGCAGCAGCTACCAGAGAAGTGCCTGTGCATCTCTCCTGCAGTGTGATGGCTCCTGCAGCAAGGCACCCTCACACTGCTGCCACCTGACCCCAAAACCACCTCCCAGAAAAGGGGACTGCATGGCCCCAAATGTGGTGCAATGGCCCCAGCTGCCTCAAGGGACTCACTGAAGAACACCCTGAATGGTCTTCTGCATCACCAGCCCATGGGTTGCCACAGCACCCGGGCAGATGCCATTTACTCATTCGCCCACCTTTTGCCCCACCCTGAGATTTTCAGGGCCAGATGAGCACTGCCCAGTCCATTTTGGGGTGTCCTGCCTTCACCCCATGGCCCCTGACATGGACAGGCTTTGTCAGCAAAGACATCCCATGCACCAGCCCCATCCTCCAGCTGCACCAGACCATCAATGCTTGGCTACAGCTGAGGGATGCTCAGAGCAGGCTCCAACATGGGGATATGACTGCCAAATCCCCAGGACTGAGGGCTCCTTCCCCTCAGAGCCATTCAGCTGGCTGTGAGCATCACCACACTGCTCTAATGAGCTGCCTAACCTTGCCCCTCTTCTCCACCCAGGCTTTAAAATTTAAAGCTCCAGCCAGCTCAACATGAA
Organism: Xenops minutus; assembly: GCA_035221455.1. NCBI lineage: Eukaryota > Metazoa > Chordata > Aves > Passeriformes > Furnariidae > Xenops > Xenops minutus. The sequence continues at coordinate 6,576,010 of JAWWEE010000062.1, read as the reverse complement.
TAGATGAGCAAGAACATCACACTGCTCTCTGTGTAGGTGCAGTGCTTTATATCTTCATTAATATTTCAGTCTCTCCCCATCTCCTCCTCCTCCTGCAACTGGCCTGGTTTTATTTATATCTGCAAGATACCACTCTTACTTCTTCCAAGTTCTTGTTTGCTTGGAGAAAGGCTGCCCACTGAGAGGCTGTGCCTTCCTGGCACTCCTGCCAAACCAGGGACATGTGGGGTGGCAGAACAGGAGTGTGGGGCATCCCAAACCCCAGGGCAGATTCAGGTTCCCCAGTCCATTGGGGTCCATTGGATGGAAGGCACCATGGAGGCCTCTGATCCCTGTGGTCAGTCAATACTTTTCTGACTTGATTATGAAGAAATTAAATTATACAAATAATTTATTAAATATCTTTTTAAACCTATTAATATTAATATCAATTCCGCCTCTTATGTGCCTGGCATTTAAAAATCCATCTTAAAATCTCAAACTAATTTAAGATTTACATCTAGAATACAAATCAGCGAGCAAGACTCCCTGCTCTCTATTTTGCCTGGCACCCATATCTGCCCAGTTACTCTTAGATGTCACTCGGTGACACTCACAGAAGATGAATATTCAAAGCAAGCTCTTGCCTGCAAATGTTTTACAGCTTTCCGGCCACTGAATTTGTTTAAAGCCACAATTATACCAAGCAGCCAGTCCCTGGAAGACCAAAGTATTCTGCTCGTCTGCACGTCAGCACATCACTCGCACACTGATAGGGTTTCAAATTAATAATCAGAATTCTGTGCTGAGGGAAATAAGTGGTGCTACGGGCGCGGGTGTGTTTGCTCCTGTGTGTGTGTCAGATAGAACCTTGAAGGGAGGCAGCCAGAGATGCCACCACCTGGTTCCCGTGTGATAGCCTTGCCTTTTCTCCTTCTCTACTGAACTGCCTCAGATTTACAGGCGTTACGTTTATTTATTCCAAGAGCCACTTTTCCTGCAACCATCTCGCACGACGCTTCTTTTTAACCATCCAGAAGCCCAGGGAAAACGAAAAAAAATTATCTTTTCTGAGCAGCCATCCAACAAATGAAAGGCAAACAGAAAATTAGCATCCTTTAAACACTGGTACATCAAGAAGGACAATTGGGAGAGGCTTCTCATGCTGGACGGGTTCTCCAGTGCCTGCCCAGAGCCCTGCCCAGGCTCTCTCAGAGGTCTGTGTTCCTCAGCTGGCACAAAATAAAAAGTTATTAGTGGTAAAGGCCTTTCCCCTGATAATTCTCCAACTCACAAGTGCTCTGAACAACAGTGAGGAGCATCCCCACTGGAGCACAGATGTTGCACGAACCCAGCAGGATTATCCAAGTTCACGTCCTTTGGTGGAGACCTGATAGCAATTCCTGTTCAGCTCACATGATGACAAAACACAGTGGAAGAACCCCTGGGCTGTGTTTTCCAGAGGCCACACCTGCACAGGCAAGGAGAGGACCACAGGATGTTCACAGTGTGTCTCTGCAGAGCAAAGGAACCCACACTGGATATGACTGACGGATGCTCAGCATTGACCCACAGGGCACAGTGTTGGTCCATGGCTGATGCTGCAGCCCCACTCACTGGAAAGAGAACAGAGAAACCCACAGGTGCCACAGGTTTGGGGGTCACTGGTGTCCCCAGATGACCGAGCCACTCCTCAGACCACAGTTCTGCATCTCAGACTTGGCTGCTTGGGAAACCACAGGCAGCTCTGGTGCTCGGGCTTCCTCCCTTCTACCTCCGATGACTCATGAGCTCGTATCAAAATATTTTCTTTATAGCTGGCAAAATCTGAAGCCAAATTTCCCTTCCCTCTTACAAATAAAAGTGTAAGTGCTGCAGATGCAGTCAGGGAGCTGCCAGTGCCAGCTCTGCATTTCAGCCGAGCCACTCCTCTCTCATCCATCTCTCAAACCAGAAGGATCACACGACATATTTTGAAGGGCAACACCCAATTAACATCATGCTAAATAAAACTTCCTTTCATGCAGAAAAACCTGCACATCAGCAAACCCATGGACCTCACACTGGTATCATCTGGCTCACCACCAAGGCAGAAGAAGAACACAAGCAGGAACGCTGTGGGAGAAGCTGGATCTGTACCCCGAGCTCTGTGCTGACCACATCCACTGACATTCTGGCAGAGAAGGAGAGCAGCCAAGCAGGAGAGCACAGAGCCAGCTCAAGATTGAGGAAGAAGCCTATTCCCATCAGCATCACTGGCAATCCTTGAGACATTGCTCCACAGCTTTGTGCCAAGTCATTCTGGTTCCTGGATGTCCTTTCTGTGGCTCCTGTCCGTACCACTTAGCCAAGAAACAGCTAAGGAAGGCCCTTCTCTGTGTGACTTGTGCCTTAAACCAAACATCATTATCCTTTTGAACCGGCAGACACGCAGCTAAAAAAGATATTGCTGGAAAGGAGACTCAAATAGCGGTTTGCTATTTGCTTTATATAACAAGGCATCCCCAAGGCCCAACTTGGGGATGTCTCAGTGTCCGTGCCAGCACATTCCCTGCCCCAGAGCCACTCTGAGTGCTACCAATGCCCTCACCTACAGCATCCAAAACACAGGGGATGCTCCATCCCAGATGGGAGGCAGCATCCCTGATGGAGCATCCCTGATCAGAGCATTCCCATAGGACTGGCCACCACACTCCCTGCTCTGAGCACCTCTCTGCCCTTCAGGGCCATCCTGGGGTTCCACCCATCTCCATACCTGCTGGATCCCTGCATTCTCATGGCAGGAAAGGCAAGACGAGCCCCAGCAATCGTTATCTCATGGATGATTTCTCCTCCCACCTAAATGACACTGCAACAAAAAGCTGCCGGCAAAGTTCATCAACCGAGTTTCACTTTATGGCACCAACAACATCAGAAAACAATTCTCTGTCTTCTTGTCACATTAAGTGTTTCAATATCCAACTCAGTGTTCCCAATCTAAAAATTTATGAATTCAGTGAGAAGCTCGTGTAATATCTTCCCTTTCTATCCATCGACTAAGGAAAGAAATTACACCAGCCATTTGTCACGACCGTCATTCCAAAGATAAGTAACAACTGAAATAACTTTACCTTACCTTAAGAACTGCAGCTACCATAAAAAATAGCTGCATGTACAGGTTCTGCCATGCTGTAATAGGAGATTACTTTAATTTGATTACTCAGAAAAAAGGTAGTAGAGGACCCAGAGACCAGGGCCAATTTATCACACTGCAGAGCCACCGCTATGTTTGGCTCATGAACCTTATCAGTGTGTAGCTAAAAAACATATCAATTGTGTAAGAGAATTTACAGAACTCATAATTTCTGTCTAAACAGCACTGAAGAAATGAGATTTGGGTTGGGGAAACTCGAGTTTGAATCCCAGTTGGAAACAGCACACACATCCCTTTGGTTTTAAAAGCAAAGGGCACACGTAGTTGTTTTTACTAAATAAACAGCAGAATGGAGTATGCAAAGTGCTGTTATTTAAGAAGAAAATTGCTGGGAGCATTTTTGCCCACCCAAGGAAGCTGCTGGCATCCTGCTCATCCCAGAAGGGCTGAGTGCCCACCGTGGGTAGCTCAGCTCTGCCGTGCCCAGCTCAACACTGTGTAAAACTCACAGTATTTACACAGGTGCGTTTGGTTCCAAGACAGAGAAAGGCAAGTTCAAGTGGCTACAGGAGGAGATACCGGGACAGCCAGTCCTGTTCTTCAGCCACAGATTTAAGCCTAATAATAGAAATGCTCGCTTGCCATGGAAGCAGCATTTCAACACTCAAGAGGGCTTAATTTCACAAGTGATGGGGGTCAGTTAATCCTGAGATGTCACCAATTTCTCCTCATTAGACATGCACACCAACTGGTGCCGGATGAAGGGCTGGAGAACAAGGAACAACCAGGCAGCAAGGATGGGAGGAGCTGAGGGAGATGCTGGTGGTTTTCCAGATAGAGCAGCCTGGTCAGTTCATGGGGGTCTCTTTGGAAAGGATTAGCCAGCTCTGAGCAGTCTGTCACAGCAAAGAGGTGACCAGCACACACACCATCTTCAGACACTCAGTTTCCCTTCTCAGCAGAACATGGAGGCTTTGGGTGTCCCATCTCACACATCCCACCTGTTTAATCTCCCCATTCCCAGGCACAAGTTGAAAGAGCTGTGATCTCTTCATTTGGAGCAGAGCCCACATCTATCAAGGGTCAATTAATCTGCTTGTCCAAATGCAGAGACAAGAGTTCAAATTAAATCTTGAGGCTCAACTGCCTTAAAAAATTCCTTCCCCTGAGGGCTGAGCTTTGAACAGCCATCACAACTCGGCAAAATAATTAATCTCTGCTCAAACAGGGACTAAATGAGACTATGGGACTAAAATGAGTTGGGGAATGTCTGAGAAGAGTTCTTGGAGGAGCAGCAAGGACCAGCACACACATGGTATGTCAACACTGATGCTCATGAGTACCAGTTCCCCAGATCAGTGGCTCCATCCTGCACTGAGATGTATAGAAAACCTACCCCTCTAAAGCACAAACAAGGAAGAAGTGCTAAGACAGGCAGAGAGCAGGGCACAGCCCTGGGAGGGGAAGCAGTCTCTAGACTCACTTCTGGAAAGACACACCATGCCAAGGGCTCACTTCATAAAAAAACCAGGCTTCTCGTCATCGTCACTTTGCAAAACTTCACATCTAAAGCAGAAACCAAGGGCAAAACTAATCAAAAGGATAGAGATGCTACATCTGCAATGAGTAGGGTGGGGGGGAAGGAAGGATGGGGGCTCCACTCCCTGCTAAATTTAGTCTGATTTTCATCTGCCTTGAAAGTGTCAGCACTCAGCAAGGAATAAAACAAGGTTAAAGAATGTGAAGTTGAAAGCGGATGTCTTCGTGTTTATCTACAAAAGCTGCACAACTTTTAAGAACATCATCCCAAGCGAGCACGACACTCCACTGCCAATTTGCATAGTAAACCTGCCCTGGAGCAAGCATGTCCACAGCCTCCCTGTGCTTCCCAAACACCACCAGCAAGGCTCCTCCCCAGTGAAATCCTCCTGACACCCATGGCACATCCCTGCTTAACCCCATCAATTCACCTTCTGATGGTGGTTTGGTTTGTGGCCTCCCAGGATGGTGCAAAGGCACTAAAATAAACATAGGCAAGAAAACAAACTGCTCCTCGAGTTGTTTTGGGACTTTCAGGAAATTCAAGTCCCCGTCACAGGCTCACTGCAGCTCTTCCAGCACATCAGCACTGAGGAGCAAAGGAAACTCCAACAAGACTTGGGAAAGTTTTGCTCCACAGCTTCTCCCAGCTTTCGATGAGACAGGACTACATATGGCTACTATTTTCTCCACAGCATGCCTCATGCCACCATCTGAGAGAAACCCAAAAATCCCACATAAAATCTGTGGACAGGCTCTAAGTCGTGGTTAACCACCAAGGATCATCTCAAAAAGAAATCTCAGGGATTTGGCAAAGCAAGCGGAGAACCACCATGAATCAAAACAGGCTCGTGACTCATCCATGGCATATAAGTGGAGAAAGGCACAGCGTACAAGTGTAATAGTCCCAGAGCCTTAAAAAGCTTGACTCAAGATAGATAAGAAATACTCAAAATACCAGCACTTCTTTTCCTGGGAAAAATGACACCTGCTGCAATAAAGGTGCCCAAATAAAGAGGCTTCCAGTGTTATTGATAAGTTCTACAAGTTTATTAATAAAGGCTGCAAATTACCAGGCTGAAACCTGTCATTTACTAATCAAAGACTCATTTTCCTCCTACAGACATGAGATGAATTACCAATTCCTGAATATCACTGGTTGAGGAGCAGCCTCCAACCCTGCAGAACATGGAACCTTGGGAGCTTCCCACCAGCAGGTCTCAGGGTAGTCACTGTAGTTGACACTTGGGCGAGCCTCGAGTCTCACATCATGGTACCAATGCATACTTTGATTTATTGCAAAGGTCCTGCTGCAAACACCAAGTGCCAAGGAGGAATTCCCCCTACCTGTGTACTTCGACACTGCCATGTGTTTGGGAGCCGTCAGGCTTTGGAGGCTGTTTTATTCCACCCTCCAATGAGCATCCTGCCATTAAGACCAGGATTAACTCTCCTGGGCAGACCTCCCTGAGCAGATATCCATGAGCATTTCTGAGGAAAAGGGAAGGCAACTACTACCCAAGGATTTCTGCAAAAATGGATGCAGGAAGACTGCTCTAACCACGACTGTAGGAGCAAAGCCACACAATTCCAGTGTTCAGGGAAGCCCAAACAATGGTCTCGGCGCCGGTGTTTGTTCTCAAAGTATTAGATGAAAAGTTCCATGCTAATGTGACATTTTACTATCGCAAAGAAAGCCCAACGCTAAAATTAGAACATAAATCAGGCACAAATATTCTTCCAGACACGCAATCAACTCAGCTTTCCACTTATCCTCCTTTATGCACCGATGGGGTCACAGTGAATTCTGCTATGTATCTGTTAAGTGCAAGCACTGCTCCTTCAGAGCCCCAGCGGAGGTGCTGAGGCAGCTACAAAATGCTGCAAAACACACCAGCTGGCTGCAGATAAAGCCAGGTGATTAGAGTGCCTGGAAATATTCCTTTAAAATCAAGATTGGAAGATAAACCCTGTAAAATCTGGGATATTTATCCCAACGCATTTCAACTGCCAGGCGTGGGAAGGGATGACTTTAAATGCAGCATCAGCTTGTGAAAGCAAAAGTGTTTGTCCCAAAAAGGCCGTGGTGAGCCCAGGGGCTGTTTGGTGAACAGGAGGCAGCCTTAAGGATAGCCTTACATAGACATACATATAGAAACTTTGAATTAATCCAGTCAACCTGTGCCCTGCTCTGTAAAATATTATGCATTTGTGTCCAGACCTGCACAGCCCGGGTCCAACAAGGGTCTCCACACCAGGGGGAAAAGCCTATAAATCCAGCTGAAATTTCAAGGCTATCAAGGAAAGACACCAAACCTCATATAAACACAAACTTTGAATCAACATGCAATGAAATATAAGCAGGACACCACGGGCCGTGCAAATTAAACAGGGCGTTCACAGCGCATCAGGACTCTGTGCATTAATAATTAGCATGTTCTTTGTTTCGAATTCAATGAATTTATATCATCCTTCAACACTGTTTAGCCAAAGCAAATAAAAAACAAGAAAATCACATTACTTTTTCCCATCCATACAGAATGATCTGGATATTCACATTCAAATTTGCCATCGTGGATTAGCTGAAGGCAATTACTCGACTTGCTGAATTCTTTCACAATAATTTAAAAAGAGAACTCCAGTCTGTTCTAATAAGAAAAATGAAATCCCATTAGCTGCGTCTCCAATGTATATTAACATTTCCTTTGTTTAGAAAGGTTAATATCCCCCAAATAAAGGAGCACAGACTGCCTGTTAAAATAATTACATCATGACATTTCCGAAGGGTTGGCAGATAGACATGGTTTCCAGCAAAGAAACAAACAAAGTAAGAGGGCTTTTATAAAATTATCCAGACTTGAAATACAGGAGGCATCGGCGACTCTGGATGCTCCAAGAGCTCTTTGGGAGGCTCTCAGAACCCTGGACCCATGATACAAAATCAGAGTCCTGTCCCGTTGTGTGGTTTGGGGACGCACTGAAAAACCCCAAATCCACCAGGAATTCCCCAATCCGAGGAGTCAGAGCCCATAAATGCTGCTGCAGGCAGTGCCAAGGTGTGATGGCATCACCATCTCCTCGCAGATGATGCTCAGCAACACCATGGGAAACACCCACTGCATCTGGGACTGGAAATGATCCCTGGTCATCTTCCCACTACTTGTTCAACCCATTCCAGCCAGGAAGAGCAAACAAATGCTCCACCTGCTCAGTTCTCACCTGCAATTAGACACTGGCACCAGTTGGGTAACCCTGCCCTTCCTCCTCCTCCCCACTCCTTTCAGGGGACCCGATGGATTCGCTTTGGGCCACCTCTAAAATCACATTTGGCTTTAACACCACTTGTGGCTCCTTGCAAAAATCATCTCTCTTCATCGCATGAAATATTTGCATATTTTAAAGCGCTTGAAAAGCAACAAATGTTACAGTTTCCAAATGATTTTGGAACAAGCACATGTAATTAGCCCTGTCTAACAAATCTGCTCCTGACTGCAGTAGTAAACAACTGAATTTAAGCCAAAAGCTGTTTCAGAGACATCAAATGTCAAGGTCTGACTCCTGTTCTAATGCCCCAGCCGGAGCCTGGCAGGTAATATTTCCTTGGGGCTTATTTGCTTTCACTAAGCTGTGTTAAAAGGATGAGATGCCCTTAATTCTGCAAGTTCCCTGTGCAGTAAAATACACTATTGGGTTTGCACATCCTCCTACAGCCATTCCACTGCAACGTGCAATGGAGCAAACACGATGCCAGGGCTACCAAAACCTGCCCCAAACCTTCCCAAAGTGCCACCCCACACTCCAGGTCCTCCCTCCTCCTTGGGCTCCTGCACCAGGGCAGGAGCAAGTGATGAAGACGTCGCTGCGAGTTAACTTATCCTGGCAAATTTTGGAAGCCACTTAAACAAATCTGCTTGTGATGACAGCAGTCAGCAGTGGGTTTGAAGCCAGCCCTGTTCGTGAGCCCTCCAGTGAAGCTCCGGCTCCCACGCAGCAGCACCTTGGGCAGGGAAGCAGGGTGATGGAAGGTGACCTGCTCCCACTCAGAGCTCGTGTGGTGACAGCACAGCCCTCCCACGTGCCAGGGGTGTCTGTGCCGAGCAGGGCGAGGAGCTCAAGAGATGCAGCTCCCCAATCCGAGCCCCAAATCCAGTAAGTGATGATAAGGCAGCTCCGAAAACGAGACAAGCTCCACGCTTGAGACACCCAAACAGCCAAGATGAGATGCTTTCAGCACTCATAAGGAGCCAAAAACGCTCAACAGCTTCCTTGCTTGGGATCTTGCAAAGAGAGGGGACTCTCCTTGGCATGTAATTCATCACACAGACAGAAAACTAAACCCTAATTTAAGCAAAGCGGTGCTTGGCAATTCCAAGTTGCACAAAACCACTCTGCTCCCAGGGCAAGGTGCTGTGGAAAAGATCAAGATCAGACCCATCTCCAGGTGAGAATAGCTTCCCAAGGCAGCACCAAACCTGAGCCTCAGGACAGAAGGTGATGTGTAATGTGACAATCAGGACTCAGCCACCAGCCCCCTTCCCTTTCCACTCTGAAACAAGGAGAGAAAACTGGATTTTTGCAGAACTCTGTTCAGCATGATTTCTGCAAGAGCATCAGACCAAAGTACTGCGCTGTAAAGAGGTTTAACACTGATGATGAAAATCCATCTTTTCTTATTGCCTCATCCACGGGCCAGGAATAAAGGCTGCCTTCATCCCAAAAAGGTCATGTTTGCATTTCGGGTAAACACAACACTTTGTTTTTTCCTCTCCACCCAATATGCTCAAGTGAGTCACATCTGGCTGACATGTCAAAAGATAGTGAAAGTTTGAGGAAATGGTGTTCCACAGATGTTACTGAACAAAAATAGCCTTGCCACAACTGATAACAATTTTCCAGCTCAGTGGCCAAATATTCTGCTCCGAGGCATGTATTGCCAATCGAGATTCATTGCAGATGGCAAGTTGAGCAACTTGTTTCTTGTCCTATAAAAACTTCTCTCTCCTACTGCCTTCTGTGAGTGTAACCACATGAAATCATTCCAGAATTTCAACATTCCTACTGTTTCATCACATAGCTGAGACCTATCTTTCATAAATATAAAAAAAACTCAGTGGTGCATAATCTTCATCTTTCAAAGCAATAATTTTCAAATCAGGTCCCTGTAATAAACAGTTGTTCTACCACAAATTCATCCGGAGAAGAAAAGTGCAGATTTGGCATCTCGGGTTAGAATCTTTCCAAGCTGCGTCTTTTACAGGGACACAGAGAAATAATCACATTAGTGTGTCAGCCTATAAATATTGGAGGAGTAAAGCACAGACAAAGCAATTTCTGCAAACTCTGCTTGGATTGCTCCTACAGTTATTGATAAAGGAAGGACTGAATGTGAACGACGTCAGGCTGGCAAAAATAAGAAAAATATCTTCCAGAAAAAATTCTATAAAATGAATACTGGTATCCCATTGCCATCTAAGTTAAAACTCTGCAGAGGATAAAGAGACTTCAAAAATCCGGTGCATACACTGTTGAAAATTCTTTACATTCCGTGACTAAATCAGCAACACCACAGAGGTATTTCCATCTGCGATTCTGCTGATGTTCACAGCCTGAGCCCTGCTCGCGTGGTTCACGCTGTCAGCAGAACCCCCTGACTGAACACCGTGTCATTCACGAGATAAAGTGTCCAAGAGGCAATTCACCAGGTCTTAAACAGGAAAGAGCGATGACCTCAATCCCCTTAGGAAGAATCTCTCCCTAAAATGTCTTCTAAAAGTGAGAAAAAGGGATTCTGCAGGAATCCATCATCTCCTCCTTAAGTAGCCAGCCTTAGCGTCTCGCCCGCTGCACTCTTGCCTTCAATTATTCAGCATTTAAATGGATCCCTGTCCTCTGTAACAAGTGACACGTGGCTGTCAGTGGCTCCGCTGGTTTGGGTGTTCTGTGACACTGGTACCCATCCTGGTGCACAAAGGATGGCCCCACTCGTGTCTCTGCTGCTGCTCCTCCTCCCTGGGTTTGCTCCTGACACAGAGACCAGAACTGGAGGCTGCTGTTATTAACACAGCCCCCCAAAAAAGCCAAATTGCCTCCCTTTGATTTCCTTCTTGAGAGAGGGAATGCGCCCTGAATGCAGCACAGCCACCAAGACCACTGAAACCTGAACAGAAGGACTTTTTACTCAACATGACCCTTTCTGTTTGGTTTTCTGATTACTGCTTAAACTCACAAGCCTGATAAACAGATGGAAAGAAGATATTTGTTAAGTCTTTCACAAGCATCAATTTAAATGGAACCAAGCGGGTATTTCTCCTCAGTGCTGCTGAGAGAAAACATAAAAGAATTAAAAAATCCCACAGCAGGTTTTTTTTTTTCCTCCAGGGAATGTGGGTATTTGATATTCTAAGTATTCCTCCAGCAGAACTGTAGGGAAGGAAAAATGTGGCATTCTCAGGGGTGCTGTGTGTGCAACAGGGTGAAGGGAAACACTTTGTGCCCCCATCTCTCAGTTCAGCTCACCCAGGCATGCAGATGACACTGTAGGAAAAGACTGAAAGGGAGGGCTGGAACAGGGGCAGCACCTGCAGCAAATCCCCAATGAAAGTTAACAATCATGACACTACTGCAATCCTGATCACATACTCCACTTCCCACCCTGCAGCCTTGGACAGACAAGGAGGACTACACTGCTAATACACGGCCAAAACTCAGAGGTCAACAGGTCAGCAGAATTTAAGAGGGAAGGCAGCAATGGTCATAGCTGTCGATGGCCCCAGGAACACACAGTGATGCCTCAGCATCCCAGGCAGGTCCCTGCAGCAGCCACTGAGCATGAGGTTTCCTCGTCCACTGCAGGAGGCACCAAGAGCAGAACACGCCAGGAATAAACATCTCACAGAGAAAGTTTTCTAACATCTCCTATGCCTGTCACATCCAAATGTTCTCTGCAGAGACAGATGGTCCAGGCTTCCATTAGCAATGAATAATGAGATGTGAAGTGGAAGGTGCGAGATGCTGCTTAACCTTGCTTCCCCCAGCACCTTCAGTCCTGAACTGTACAGCATTTGATATTTTTGTGCTGTAAACCTCCGAGAAACACTACAATAATCACAAGTTTGCCATGCACTGGTTATTCTGCTGCCGTTCAAAACAAACTTGTTCCTATTTTAGCCTTCCTCAAGACTGGCAAAGCTGAACCATCTGCCATGGAACCATGCTGGAACCAGCCAGGAATAAAAGGAGGCACCCAGTGAGCATCCCATCATCCTGCCAAGCCAGACCAGCCACCTCCTCACCCCTCACACAGTTACCCTTGTTAACCCAGGGGTGCTGGAACAGCCATTCAGACTTCACCACAGGTTGAGGGACCTGCTGAAGTAGTGAGACATGGTCACACATCTGCTCCAGGGTCCCAGGACCCAGCACAGGGTCCCAGGTGGGCCCATGCAGTGAAGCAGCACCGTGGGCTGGGAACCACCCTGGCAAGAGCAGGCACAACCAGGCACTGTTTTCCATCTATACCTGGACTGGTCACTGCAGAGGTGGGCTCTCTGGGAGACACAACCTGTGTGGCAAAGACTGAGCAAACCAAGGTGAGCAGGAAAGAGAACGCTCTTCCAACACCTGAGAGGCAGCTATGAAGGGAAGAAAACACACCCTTCTGCACATACACCACGGGCCTGGCAGGCTGCAACAGGTAAAACCACAGCATGGAATGTTTATGCAGGTACAAAGAAGTTAAAACACCAAAACACATTGCTTGAGGCAGCCAAGGCTGTTTTAAAGGCTGTCTCTGACTGCCAGAAGCAGACCAGTTATACACGACCCCAGCCCAGAGCAAGGTGACTCAGAGACCAAAAAGCTCAGTGCCCCATTGGTACAGGTCTGTTTAGAACTGGAGGGACTGGGACCCCTCTCAAGCCCACCCCTATCAGAGAAGAACAACACCAGCACATCTGCTCATCTGCCACTCGTTACGTCAGAGCAACCGAGCCTTTAGAAAGAATCATCTAAAACTATTTAAAACATTTTGTTCAAATTAATGGGCTATTTCACACAAAAGTGCGTTCCCTAGAGCTGTGTGCATTTGCAGACGTGCCTGCATAACCGGCTTTAGCAATTTGTAGATGAAAATTTGGCAACACGATACATTCATCTGGGGAATTCACATTACGTCTTACTTAGATAAACAGACATAATAGCTATTCCCCATCTCTTTTCGGCACCTCTGGTACCACTTGAATTGACTAATACCCTCAAAGGTTCACTACCTGCATAGGGAGGAAGGTCAGGGCAGCCAAGCGGGACCTGGCGTTTTATCTTGGAGGTTTGGAGGTGTACAGAGGCTTCAGCAGCATTCCTGGGATCACCAGACATGTGAACAAGGCTGTAAATAATCTAAGTTGCCTTCAAAATCCACTAATAATGATGCTGCCTGCAGCATCCCCACTGCCTTTTCTCCCTGCATCTCAGTGACAGTAATCCGCAGGGTCTGTAGTGTTTTGTCCTGTCTTTATTAAGACGTGGTGCTTTACAGGAGCAAGTGGAATTTCTATGGGAAACCAAAGGATTGCCTCGATTGCATTAGAACACTGACATTGGTAAGAAGCCACACAGTGACATCCTCCTTCATCTAAGGAACTTTATCTATGGGACAATTATTCACTGCAAAATTGAAGGAAACATGGAACAAAGAGTCTGCCTCAGTTACAACTACTCTATTAGTATCACCACGTTTTGCTTTCTTCCCAAATTAGATTAGATTTAAACCCAGTGCTAATGAAGGACCAACAGGAATTCCATGCTGAAATCAGCAGGAGACACAGGGATCAGGGATGACCTCCTGCTTGAGCAACCTGCATCCCAAATTCTGGCAAAGCTGAGACACTGGAGGAAGCAAATCTTGCATATTCCTTCTCCACACACACCTCTATCCACGTACACAAAGATGAGAGATATATATGTGTGTATGCATGTACACACACAGTGATTTGAGCAGTGGAGGGCCCCAGCAACTATTGCAAATCCTTTCTTCAGGGCACATAAAACACTCTCACAGGAGCAAGTGTTTTAAATCCAATTTGCCACAACAAACAAAGGCATGAAATGCCGCGTTACCCTCACACGGGCATTTACATTCCTTATTGTTAATTTGAGAAGGGAAAACCACATTTCTTCGGGGCAGAAGAAGCCGAGGTCTCTGCAGTGTGCCGAGGTGCTCTGCCAGAAGGACACTTCCTAAATGCTGCAGTCAATATTAATAGGTCTGGGAGCCTCACGGGATCAGGAGCAAAAATTAATCCAGTTTAACAAAGTCTGAGGGCACAGTGAGCTGCTATAAACTCCTGGAAGTTCATCTGAAGGCAATCAATAACTTAACAAGGCACTTCCTACCTGTTCCATATTAGAGAGCATGAGAATGCCAAATAAAATGCTTTTTTTTTTCCTGTAATATCCTCACTGACACACTTCTGCAAAAATTCCATTTCCAAGCAGCCTGACATTCAAGACCAAGATGTTCAGACCCGACATACCCTTTTCTAAAGCAATCTCCTTCCTAAGGCATCTCCCCTCACCTTCCCTGTGCCTGATCCCCTTCCCACAAAGCTGCTCATGATTCAAGGATTCCAGGATGGGAAGAGAAGCAAATATCCCCTCCATCCCTGTACACCACGGGCACACAACACCCTTGGGACATCAGGAGGACTCACACATACAAGCCCCCAGGCTGTGGGACCTGAGGCTCCTCCCAACACTAAGCTGCTGTTTTGACAATAGCGTTTTTTACGAGACATTTGTCATTAACAAACTTTAGACAAGGTTAATGAAAGTTCTGTCACTTTAATGTCTCGCCTGCTTTAAATTACAGATGTCATCTGCCATGACTAAAGAAAGGGCACTGAGCAATAATACCATAAACTATCATCTCCAGGGACACACAGGTAATTGCATAGCTCATTAAAAAACTGTTTTAATTATTAATTGACCGTGTCAGAGTTGTCCTTTGAAGTCAGTTTTAATTTTTTTCCTTGCAAGCATGATGATTCCAAGCTGACCTACACAACTTTCTCTACCACCTCCAGGAACTGGAGGGAAGGCTTGGGACCTGCTTCACAGCATGGTGACCGTGGCTCGACAGCACAAGCGTGGCACATGCTCAAACATACCCAAATCACATGAGGAATGAAAAGATTTGGGCAATGAAGTGACAAAAGATCCTAAATGTTGGCTGGACACCAAACCTGGAGGAAGAAGGAAAGCTCTGAATGGTTGATAAGCCACAGACACAACAAAAAAATGCAGGGAGAATTTTGCTGGTTCTTATGGCTACAAAATCATCCCCTGATGGCTCCTGATCTTCTCCTGAGGCTCCAGCTCTGTCCCAAGCTGTGGGGCTGCACTGAGAGGTCCCTCTCATCTCGGTGACTCTGCGACTTGAACAGCAACAATGACCAAAAACGGGTTGGAAAAATGGTAGTGAAAATCCACACAGATGAAATAAAAAATTGTGTTTCAGAGAGATTAACCTGACACTACTGCCACCCTGGGAAATCCCCACAACCCAGAGGATCAAAGGAAGGTGTCTGGGAACACAAACACACAGAGGCAGCTCCGTTGGGCACTTGGCTTGTAGGTCAGTCGAAGCTATAAGGAAATTAAACACAAACCACCACCTCTGGGAAAAAACACTTGCACAAATGCTGCCTAAAATACAGAAAGAGAGCAAAACACAGAGCTGAGGTATCCTGCAGAGGCAGTGCATCCAAACAAATTCCAGAAGGAGAGAAATCCCAGGCGGATGCATGTGTGGGTTGAGGTTTTGCAGTTTCTGTGTTGTATTTTGCTAAACAGCTGAGTGAAAAAGCCCCAGAGAAAGCAGAATGAGCTTGCAAGTCCCAGCAACCTACTGGGGCCTCTTATCCTATGGCCCATGAGCTGATAGGAGGTGTTTGCAGTACAGGGAGGACTCCAGCACAAATCCCTGGACAGGTAATTCATGGGATGAATCACAGCCACACCAGCTACTTACCCATTCCTTGCACCTTAACTTAGTCCTGATCTCACCCAGCATTCAATCCTGGGCTCTTCATATATGTCAAAATGTGGACAAAACAACTGAACACAGAATAGCAACAAGAACTTGGAAAGAAAAATCACTTATCTTCAATTAAAAGAACCACAACTGAGCACAAAATCATGTTAACCCTTCCCTGAATTGCAATTCCCCCCAAGAGGGGCATGACCAGAGAACCGAGTCTCTTGAGGACAGGAGTTGACCCCAGCAGGCTTTGGGGGTTTATTTTGCAGGTCTGGCACATGAGGAGTACAATGAGAACACACAACCACTGAAATTCTGTCCTGACAGTGAAATGGCCTCATCAACAGCCAATACTTTCCCTTCTCTGCATCACAGCAACACCAGGCACTGCAGAAGCAGGTAAAGATCAAAGTACAGGCATCACACAGTTCCTTAATTGCCAGGTGCCAGACTGGGAGGAAAAGAACAAAGTTACAGCTCCTGCAGTTACGTCAAGATAAACACCTTGCCAGCAAGCACCAGGTAATTGCACACCTCGAGGAATGCTGTAGAAAAAGGGCTTTACAATGGCAGAGCTGGCAAGTCCAACTCCCACGAACCTCATATTGGGGCAGAATATACAGTTTGCTGTTCATATTTGTCTTGGGCACTGATGAATTTTACAAGGAATCCCTGCAACACAGCCACCTCTCCTGCCTTGGCCTTTTCAAGCACAACCCTTACACACATTTATTTCTTTTGATGCTTTCTGGGCACAACGTAAACCACCTCAGGAATACACCCTGTGAGCCAATACTGAGATTATCAAAGGGTTTGGTCAGGTTTCTCCCTCTCCAGTGTACTTAAGGTAGGGAACACCAACGTCACCTCTCAGTCACTAGTCACCCAAAGGCACTAGGACAGAAGCTGATCCCAACAAGAACACAGTCAAACCAAATTCCCATGCTGGCAGGAGCATCAATTCAGGATGCCACCCATGTACATAAACTATCACATACATATCAACAACCTGTACAGTAGCACAAAGCCACCACCTAAAGCAACTCACGGGTACGTCTCTGTGAAGTACAAATGTGATGTGAATGGGAGGGTTTAATGAAAACTGTGTTTTTATTGTAGAACTCCATAAATCCACATCCCACTGCCCTACTTGCTCCCTTCCTACCCAGCTCTTGCTCAAGCTATTTGCCAGTGTAATTGAATCCTTCTCCCAGACTCTTTATATTCTGCTCTGGTTTGGGGACAATGCTGCTGAAATACGTTTACCATCCATCTTTCTTAACGTGTTTAATCTAAATAGAAGACTCAAATCCAAGATTGTGTGGTTGATGGATAGCTCACCTTCTTCCACGAGTATGCCTTAAATGCCTCCTGCTATATTGCTCTCAGAAACCTCACAGAAAAGCTGCATTTGCAGGGATTTGAGCCTCTCCTGCCCAGCGAGTGATCATATATTCTTATTACAGTGGAGTACCATTAAAAATTGATAAGGTTCAAGGAGCTGCCACATGTAAGACAGAGATATGTGAACACGCTTAACAGACCCCCAGTGCCATACGAGACTGTCACCAATTTCAGGCTGCAGAACTAAACCTGCTGCTCCCTCGGGCATCCCCCTCAGTGCTGGCAGTGGTGTTCATTAGAGTGAAGGACCTTCAGCAGCTCCCCAGCATCAAGGTGTGCTGGGCTGCCTGGAAAGAGGAAACAGAATAAACCAAAGGAAAAGAAAAGCTTTCTCTGTCTGCTCCTCAAACCAGTCAAGCACAAACGTCCCTCCCACGCCTGCCTCAAACCAAAGTACCACATGCCCCATGAAGTCCTGAGAAATTCCTAATGAAACTTCAAGGATGGATTTAGCAGAGGCAATAACTGTTATTCCTATTACATTCTGTTATTCCTGTGAGGGTGGGCAGGCCCTGGCACAGGGTGCCCAGAGAAACTGTGGCTGCCCCATCCCTGGAAGTGTCCAAGGCCAGGTTGGATAGGGCTTGGAGCAATGTGGGCTGGTGGAAGGTGTCCCTGCCCATGGCAGGGGGTGGAAGTGAATGAGCTTTAAAGTCCCTTCCAACCCAAACCATTCTGGGATTCTATGATTTATATATTTAGATGCACAATTGGGATATTTAAAAAGTATTACATTGAACAGAATTCATTACTGATGCCACATGGAGTGAGAAGTGCACTCTTATATAAGTAATAAAATTTTGTATTGGGAGACTAACTTGGGTATGCTGGATAAAATGCCTGTATTTTCCCATCTCCAAGGAGCTCAGAGTACTGCAGTGTGGCAACACACACTATGAAGGAAATGCAATCCTGCAGTTCTGTGTGCAGTGCTGTACAGAGCAGCGTGTTCCCAGATTTCAGAAAAGCACATTATTTTGTGCTGCACAGAAAACCACCTGCTCTTCCGACAACAACATCGTCCTCTGGAGCAAACAGCTGGCAGCACTCCAGATCCCAGGGATTTTCTGCATAATCTCTGCTTAATCTCAGCCACACCCTGTGCCCAAAGATGAGAGATTATGGCCCTAAGGAAGAAGAGGGGTCAGCTGAGGTCACTGCTGCCCTGCTCACAGCAGCCACAGCTCAGCATTGCTGTCTATCTGTTCAAGGATGGACGTGTGGCCAGAACACACAAAAAACAAGCCTGGCTTCTGCCACAAACCTCTCACCCTCCACCTCTCAGGGCAGTGCTTCTCCAGCCCTGTCCCTGAGCCAGGACCCTTACCAAGCATTCCCCATGTGCTGCTCCCCATCTGTGAGCTTCTCACACTCACACAGTGCCTTTTCCAATGCTTTACACCAGGAGCAGGCAGCTCTGCCAAGGAAGCATCTCCCTGTCACCCTTAACACACCTGGCAGCAGAGGAGCTTGGATGGTGGCCCAACATGGGACTGCCACCAAATGACCTTTCCTGGTGCCTGAGACCTGCTGGAGTCTTCCTGGAAAAGCCAATTATGTTGAAATGTAAGATGAACACATATTTCCTAAGACAAACATCCCAGGCAGAAGCACTGCTGTGCCTCTTCCCTTCCACACAAGCCACTGAAGAACATCAGGAGAGGAGGGATAAGGTAAAACCCAGCAGGATGGGATTCCTAAGCCTGGCAGAGTAAGGCTAAAGCAGATTCTTCCCAGAGGGAAGGAGAAATAAAGCAAGAGAGGTGCAAGAATGAACTGAAACCATTTGTATTCCTGGGAACAAAGTTGTCACAACACTCTCCTCTCTCATTCCCCTAAAAGCTCACCCTCACTTCCACGGTACAGGCAAGAAAAATCTATGAGGTCAATGTCTCACATCAATTTTGCTGCTTCTCCCCAGTCAATGAAATAGTTAATTATAGTTTTTCTTCTAGTTTAATTCAGAGAGAAGAGTCAGCCACTTCATTTAATAATTTAGTTGAAACATGTCTACACAAGAACACACTGATTTCTCATTCAGGTTTCAGATTGAATCAATGTAAAGGCTGCCAACAATACAGACACAGAAATGCAACACCCCCTGCCCGCTGACAGCAGAGCAAAGGTCCTCGTCCTTTATGAATGACTTTTGTCTCAAGGTCTGTGAAAAAAAATCAATGTACATCCCTGCCTAGAAACCAGGAACGCACCTGGCACGGGGTGGGAATAATTGAGCACAATTAGATACACAATTCAGAGAATTCATCAAAAAGAACAAAAATGAAGGCATTTCCCTCTGAATTCCTGTTCCTTTCCAGGGGCACCATGCCTGTACCACAGCTGTGTGTTTTCTCCCCAGCTTTCCTGCTCTTTGGGACACCAGCAGAGTGGTTCAGGTTGGATGTCCTGTATCCCAATTAGCCATGACATGTCCAGGTTAATGCTGACCCCCCCACCCACCTTCCACAGCCACCAGGGTTGTGTCCCTGTGCTCTCAGCATCCCAAGGGACTCGAGCCCCAGGTCACCTGCCTGGACAGACCTCAGCAGGGACATTTCACCTCACCAGCAACTCCTTCAGCTCCTGCACTTCCCAGACTTTGGAAAACATCCAAATCACTTCCTTGAACACCAGGCTCATAATGCACTTGGGAATCAGCACCTTTCCAAGCAGAAATGCTTGTGGTTTAACGTGGGAAGTGATCTTCCCACGGAAACCACAACAATCATTTGAGACTGAATACTCTGCTGCAAACCTCAGTGCTCTCCTACTCCTTTTTTCTAATAAGATCTTTACCTACAACTCACTGGTTCTAAAACTCAATTTTGCCTTTCCTTGCAGCTCCAGAGCTCTCTGGCTTTTCCCAGATCCCAAGGATCAGCACCCTGGCAAGGCCACTGAACTGCAAGGGGAAGCAGGAAGGATAATCTGAGGATTGTTTGCTGAGAGGTGCTCAACCCATGGCTGTGACATTATTTTGGTGGCTGTGCTCAGCCTGCTCCATTCCATACCATTCCATACCATTCCATACCTCGGGTGCCTCAGGTTCAGTGACTGTCACAACACCTCACCCACACACTGCAGAACTAACCTGACTCCTGACAACATATTCTATTCAGAGGTGGTAGCTGTGAACTTCACTAACTTTGGGTTCCATCCTTCAGAGGTAGTTACTGTGCCCTTTTAAAGCACCAACCCATTTTTGGACACAAGCAGGAAAACAGCCATGTAAAAAGTAAGAATTTTTGCTTCCCAGGTCTCATTTCCTTGGGTTTACCTCTCCATCTTCAACTGGAAAAGCTCAAGGATAAAAATGGGCAGAGCAACAAACGGAACAACTCTCAAAGACTTCTGTAAATGCCACCCTGTGTCCTCAGGCATCTCCCAGGAGGTGGAAAATTGAGGTACCCTTACAGCTTCACATCCTCACACAACACACCTGGCTCAAACAGGTAAGAGGGAACTGACTACAGAAGCAAAGACAAAGGGCACTTGTGATGCCAGCACTCCTCTTCCCATAAATCTCCTTCCTTTTATATTAAAGGAACCCATTGACAGCAAATGCATTTTTCAATATTTCAGCCAAATATAGAACCACAGTGAACTCAGTCATAAATTCCCCAGGAGGCAGAGGGCTGGCTGGGGAGGAGAGGGAAGCTGCTCTTACACAACAGCACCAGGATGCCCTACTTTCACAGGATCCTTTGCTGCCAACTTGCTCCTTCCCCTCGCCTGCACCACACTGGCTCTCTGAGTGGCCTCTCCTCCCTGCAACCAGCAGCAAAAACTCTTCCAGCAGCAGGAACCAACACCTCAATCCTTTGCAGGGAGCCTGACAGCACGATGGTTGTACAAAGCTGCCTCTAAGTCACTGCAGGCTGCAGCCCAAAACAAACTTGGGCAGCACAGGCTGGAAACAAGCACAGGAGGAGCAGAATAGCCCAAGCAGACCTGCTGCTGCTCCCTTTTGATGTGACACACTTCTCAAGGCAAAGCACAAGACAAGATGCTCTGAGAACAATACTGTTCCTTATAGCCTCTTTTTAAGTCTACCTCCAGAGGAAAAACTCGTGTTTTTTAAGCCCCGACACATGTGAGAAGCCACGACAAAGTAAATAAAGCTGCAGAGGTTTAAGTTGCAGGAAGGACTTTATGGTTTATGGGTCGCAGAGATCTGTACTTACTCAGCTCCTCTTGTACTACCAACTGCAAGAGGAAAATGATCCTTAAGCTCTTAAGAAGCAAGAGGACAGGGAAATTGCTTAAGAGAGAAAGGGAGTGCTGAAGTACACACTCTAGGAATCAGTCCAGCCCCTCGTTTTATTCCCTGCAGGAAACCTAAGGGATAAACAGCAAGGGGATGCTGTTCCCCTGAGCACCATCCCAGCACACCACGAGAAATCCCCTCCACAGGGTTCTTCCAGGCAGGCATGTCTGCCCTGCCCCTGTCAGCTGGCCAACTCCAAACCAGGCTCTCACCCTGTTTCCCACCTCCCAATTAGTCATGGGGATGTGTTGAGCCAGCGCCTTGCAACCTTCCCACGGCATGTGCCAGAGCTGTGCCAGCACCTGGGACAGGCACACCCTGCTCACATATCCCTGGGTGTATTGCTACGACCAGTGGCTCTCATGGAAGCTCGAGCTGCACAAAGATCTTATTAGTACCCTACAGGATTGCATTAAAAATACATGAAATATGCAGAGAACGGCGCTTCTCGACGCGGCTCCGCTGCCTGGAGCACCTGCACATGGAGATAACATTGGAGCAGCACCGACTCCCTGTACAAGCTTCTCTATTTTTATCATCTTGGCTGGATGTTCAGGAGACAGCCGAGCTCAGAGGTGGTGTCACAGCAGCATTTGCTCCGAGCTCGGCTCCTGTGGATCAATGGGATGATGCTGCTCCCCCCCAGCCCTCCCCACCCATCAGCCCCAACACACCAGAGGCACCTGATGAGGCCAAGGACCTCCCTTTGGGGGCCTGTCCTTCCTGCTTATTTGACAAAGACCAAATTTCCAACACCATGCCATAAGTGACAGCTCTGAAAAGGATCAAGAAAGGATCCGTCAAACTCCAAAGACCCTTTCTGTGCCCCTGACATGCAGGTATGTATTGCTTCATGGAGGTGGCCAGAGGAAGGGCAGACAGCCCAGCAGCAGACACCATCATCCCCTGCTGCCTGAACATGCTTTCAAATATCCCCTCCCAAGCCCTGAGACGAACAGCTTGTCAAAACCAGACCTCCAGACAGCACTGTTTTCTTCCCTTAATGGGGATCCGGGCTTGTCGTGGCAACAACAAGTCCTGATGCAGCTCCCACCTTACAGCAAATGGCCTCTCATCTGCTCCAAGGCAGGATCAGCTCTTCCAGGGCAAATCACTCACTTTGGGAAGTGTATGGCATCAGTCTAGAGTCAGCACAAACGAGTAGAAAGCACCGTAAGTTGCAACACCCACTGATCGATACCCAAGGTGTGCAGAATTTTGTTTCATCTCACTGCCATGACACATTATCCAGCCAGAATCTCTGTGACAGATAATCAAACTGCTTCTCTACCTTTCCCTTATTAATCCTCACTTAATCCTCTTTCAAATTTTCACTGCAGCTTTCATTAAGGAAAGTCTGATTTCTAAAAAGCACTAAAAAGCATCACCTTGACACCTGTCACTCCAGACCCCTGTGAACACACCTTCACAGAGCAGCAGCACTCCAGCAAACCCTAGGGCTCTGCTGTTCCCTCATCCCCATCTGACACAGGGCAGAGACCCCAGAAGCCAAAAAAACCAGTATCTGACACTACAAAAAGGTTAACTGGCCACCCAGCTCTCAGCACTGCTATTTGAACCATGAGCTGAAGGGAACAGTCTGCTCCTCCTTCACCATGCCACTGCACCATGGATACCTGACACTGCCGGGAACTGATGGGAAAACAACAAAGTTAGGGCTTTAAACAGCTCTGGAGCACCAGAATCAAGAGGCAGGAGCAGTGTGGTGGGACAGGTGAATACCCCCATCACCTGCAGTGTGGTGGGACAGGTGAATACCCCCATCACCTGCAGTGTGGTGGGACAGGTGAATGCCCCCATCACCTGCAGTGTGGTGGGACAGGTGAATGCCCCCAGCACCAGCAGTGTGGTGGGACAGGTGCCTGCACCAGTGACCAATTAAACATGCTCCAGGCTCCTTCTCTCCACTTTGTTTTGTTCCATCTCCCCAGGCTTGGGGCTGTTTCTCCCCTGCTGCAGATGATTCCTAATATCATCTTCCAGCCCACATTCTCCTCCTTTGCCATCCCATTGTGAGGTCACGATACGTTTGTGACAAAGTTTCCATGGCAACAGACTGATGACATAAACATAAGCTGAGGATTTCTCTGCAAAGCGGGAGGAGCAGGAGATGGGCTGCAAGGGAGCTGCTCCTTCAACAGCTCTCTTCAGTAATAGCTGTGGGAATAGAGAACATTACTGGCAAAGTAAATTGCCTTTTGTGAAAGTGTTCTCTTTTTTTGAAGTTTGCCCCCATGCGAAAGTCTCTAAGTCAGAACCTGCCCATTATTTTAATGTGCTGTTCAGTATTTAATAATCTTCTGCCTCAGACACCAGTCTGTTGCCATGGGAATGACGGCCGCACAAATACGGGATTAGGGCTATCAGGCAGGAAAAGAGAAATTATGAATAAGACAGTTACATTCAATAATTAGCAACTCTATGAAAAACCCTAAAATCCTGAATTCAGATGGATGTGTTTATCTCAGTGTTTGAATACAACGATGCGGGTGTTGCTGCTCCAAACTGGGATTTGCACATCACACACGCCTTTTGGGCTAAGCAGGTCCTACTTGGAATGCAATTTTTCTTGCTCCTGTTCCTGATTTTCCCTTTTCCCCCTCCACAGACCTCTCCACAGGTCCAGATTCTCCCAAACAGGCAGCTGCTGAAGCCCAGCATCCCTGTTCCTCTGGAGGGCTGTAGCTGGGAGATGCAGCCTGGCTGTCAGCACAGGGTTCCTGAGCTCAGGAGGGCATTACTGGAGAAAGGAGCATCTCTTGCACATCCAGAGCAGCCTGCCCAGGCCATGAGCTGCAGCTCTCTGCAGTAAATTAAAGCTTTTAATGCTTTCTTTTTCAAAAAATGGGGAAAAGCTTTCTGCTTTAACTGGAATTAGTTACAGCGTCACCAAATAACTGACCTCAAATGGTACCCACAGCAAAATCCTGTGTTATTTAACTAGAATCCCAGGCAAAAAGACGCCAGGAGTATCTTTGCCCACTATGAGATGCCTCTGTTTTCCTGCAACATGCCCAAGACTCAGGAAAAGGAGGATCTTCACCTCTGCACTCAGCTGGCTGGGGTGGTTGTGCCTCTGATAAAATGCAGCACCCTCAAAGAACAAGCTAAAGCCAGGGAAGTGTCCTGCAGGACCAGACACCGAGGTTAAATGTTTCCCCTTAACCAAAGGAGTGGGATACCTGGAAGTGGAGTTCCAAACAATCTCGTTGCCACAGATGCAGCCTGCACAGCCAGAAGCCAGGATGCTCCAGCAAGGCTTGGTGATGCTGCTTCATCCTGTTATTCCTGGCCACAACAGACAGGGACTGTGGGTCCTCACAGCCTCAAAAGACAAAGGGAACTGATTCCTCTCCTCTGGCTTTGCTGGGGAGGGCCAGGTTTGTGTCTGCACCACAGAAAATCTCACTCTTGGAGCCTGAAATGATCTGCTGCTTGCCAGCCTGCATTCCTTATTCACCTGAGATACTTCCCTCTTTGCATATCTGTTGCTATTAAAATTCCCCTTCTAGCACGTAATTCCCTCTACAAGCTTTCCTTGCTTATTAGAGAAGACAAAAAGTATTCGGAGAATCTGATCAGAGAGATCTCATTTTCTCCAGGCACTCCTCTGAATTTAATTCCAGATTAAGCATTATTTAAAAAAACAACAAACCACCCCTGCTGCCTCCTACCTCCTCACGCTCCCTTTCAACACGAGGCTGAAGAACACTCCCAAGCCTAGGAATCAAGCTGTATTTAAAAATTACTCCTTGAAGAGTAACACTTCTAAATATACTACAGAAAATCAAACAGAAATCACGAGACAGGAAAGGCTGTTTGCATTTTCACTATAGGGCTGGGAGGGGAAAATTTCTGAGTCTTCCTTTCCTCACCCAAACAGGAGAATCACAGAAAACCTCCAAAAGCTGCTGAAGCATTTTTGTAGTAATTTTTTTATGTGCCACCATGCATCACTTCTAGACTTACTAACGAAGCATCTCCCAGCTGACAAGTCCCTGATCCTCTGTCCGAGCCTGGTACCTGTCCCATGCCGAACATCAGCATTCAAATCCCACCTCTGAACGTGTTCACTTACCTAAAAAAAGCCAGGAAAACACAGAATTAGCACAAACGTAGCAACGTGGATATAAAACCCTAGACAAAGACAAGTTTCAATCCAGGGAGGTGTTGACAGCTGCTCCTCCAGTTCCACAAATTGAGAAGAAAACACCCAACCACTTAAAGCCTTGGCCAAGTAAAGCCCCTGAGGAGGAGGAGAGGTTAATAAATACTGAAACAACCTTTGAGGCCTTTTTATTTATACCTACATACATACCAGCACAGGGATTTGACAAATAATACTTTTCAAATCACTCCTACGATGTTAACACTCCGGAGTATTAACTTCCCCGTGCCTGAAGGAAATGGGTCAATTTTAATTCTTCAAACAATTCTTGGCGGCACAATAACTCATTCTTTGGGCTGCAGATAGTGAGTGGTGCAGTCCCAGCACGATGCAAGTGGCAGGAAGGGGGGGCTGCACCCCAAAGAGGCCACCAGAAGAGCCTCACTGCCTTATCAGCCAACAGCAAAACCCACTCAAACCCAAAAATAAAGGAATTAGAGTTGTGGGAACTCCTGGCTGCAATAAAAGCAAAGACGTTTCAATACCTGCCCCGGCCAACACATCTTTTCACTGCTCACAGTCACCTCTAAAAGCACAGACTGGTGAGACTGAAACCTCCTCCCACCACGGGGACTCCACAAACACCAACCTGCCCTTTGAGACGCTCCCAGGGCGACACTCGGATTTCCCCAGCATCGCAAAGGGCTCGGTGCCACCTCCATTAGAGAAGCACATTTGACCACTTGCCAAGAGGATGATTTTTGGCAGGTGAACTGAGGTCAGCATTTCTCCTTCTGAGCTTTTTTGTTTTGGTTTGTTTGGGTTTTATTTTTTTTTTTCATATTTCCTCTACAAGCACTGACTGTGAACACAGCAAAGTGTCACACAGAGGGAAACCACACGCTGCTCCAACGTCACGAGCCACATGCACAGGGAGATTAACAGGAATTACAACAGATATAAGTAGCTGCCTGGGAAAAAAAAAGACGTTTCCTTAAATATAACACTTCAAAGGCTCCATGTGTTTAGGTGACAAGAGGAAGAATGCAAGTGGGACAACTGAAAATCAGCCAACTCTTTATACAGGGCAGCAAGAGGATGCTGTGGGTGCATTCCCATGGTCTCACCCCCTCTTCCGACGGATATTTTGGATCCCGGATACTTTACAGCCTGTGTCCTCACTGTGACACGGACAGCAGGTCACTGTAACTCTGCCAGATCTGCATCCTTACTGAGCTGCTCCTCTGGCTCAGGGAAAAGCAGGGTTGGGAAGGTTCCTTGGTCCCTCATCGGAGCGGTCCCAGCACAAGGAGTGGTATGGTTGTCCTGGGTTCTCTGAGCAGGGCAGGAAGGCAAAAGGTCTCTGCAGAACCCCAAGGCTCCGGGCAGGAGGTTCCCCTTGCTCATCCCAAGGCCAGCACTGGAAGCTCCACTCAAACACAGACCTCCTGCCCATCTCCATGTGAGCAGCAGAACAGCAGCACCAGCAAGGACCACAGCCCAGACCCCAAACCTCGTGCCTGGGCTGCTGCCACCCATTCCTCAACGCTGTAATTACACATAGTAATTACATATTTAATTGTTGCACATTAATATCACCTCAGCCTACAATTACAGCTTATTCATGTAAACCTAATCAAGGAAAACCAGCGTATTTGCATAAAAGTTGTAATGAAAAGTATAATGATTTCACTAACAAGACGTGGATAAGAACGCGTATCTGTGACAAACACTTTGTGTCAAGGAGAATAGAAAACGATTTTCTTTCCTGAAGATTATTTCAGGCCCATTTAACACAATCTGTACCACTCCGGTGATGTGCAGTATCTTACACACATCAACTCATATCTGGATAATGTCCCTGACTTCAAATAAAATTTCATTACTATATTTAGTTCTAGGATGGCTGGAAATGGTTGCATTGTTAAACTTAATAAAAATTGGAATTTGTGAAGTATTAGGCAATCCTCAATGCCAGTTTTCCTCCTCATGGTTTGAGCATGGCAGCATCTCCATCCCAGCCCCCCCGCGCTGCCGTTTACATCCCAGCTTCATTTTCACCCATAAAACAAGCAATTAAGAATAAGTACAACTGCTTTGGAGTTCCCGAGGCCAGAGATAAAAATAAATTGGTTTTTATAAATTTGCCTTTTTTTTTTTTTTTTTTTTGCAATGGTAAAACAAAAACCAGCCCTAATTATCAATAATTTGTTACCTCTAATTTCAGCAGACACACTGATGGGCACACGCATATGGATCCTCCCAAGCCCTGAGTCAGGCACAGGCATAGGAAGGCATCTCCTTGGTAATCAAACTGCAGCAGAGGGGACAAACTTTCAGTGTATTGACCATCCTTTGCTCACAGATGTGGCAACACCCACTCCATCCTCAGATTCACCCTGCTCTAAAGGCTCAGAGTGAAGTTTAAGGCCCTAGAGTTAACGCCCTGAATTTCAATTTTCTACAGCAACATTAGGGAGATCAGTTAGACCCATTCAGCATCAGGAAGCATATTCAATTTCCCACTTCTTAAATGTTATTTCCTCTCCAATTACAACCTCTTGCATCTTGTCTCATCTCACCTGGTCATTATCAAGGTGGCTCCTTAGAAAAACCATTATCAAGGTAAGCAGAGAATTTCCTAAGAGCACAGATAAGAGACAAGAGAACGAGTTTGCTCTTTGGTATGTAATTTTGAAATCTATATTGTAAAGGCAGCAGCTGTAGGTAACATCTGGAAGCCTCCACTGCCTCAGAGTGCTTCTAGAATGAGGAGGAAACGTGCCAGTTTCTCCAACACAATCTCTGCGAGTTCAACGGGCTTTATTTGTCTCCTTGACAACGCGCAGCATGACTCAGTCATCGGCTCCCTGGTAATTAAGAATTTCATTTTGAGCAAGGGGTCAAGACAAGGGAGGCACCACTGCTACTGCCAGACGGGTGAGCCCGCAGCCACCACCATCCCATCCAGCGGTGCTTCCACCCCACACCAGCTCTCCATCCCTGCCGTGTCCAGTGACCAAGAGGAGGCACCGAGTCCCAGACTGTCTGTGGGAGTGCATCTCACAGCAAGCTGCAGCTTAACATTATCTATGGCTCCTCCTGCCACTCTGTTTAAACACTTGTGGCTCAGTCATTGCCTGAGCACTGCCTCGGACAATTAGCACGAGCATGGCCGTGGAACGGCACAGCTTGGAAGAGCTTGGTTATTGGAAAGCTGTAAGTGATAGCACAGAGAGAAACCATCCAAAGTCTGCAGGCTTTGGTCAGCCCTCTGCCCGTTTCCTCATTAATCCCCCTGGGAACAAAGGTGTAGGAAATGGCACAAAGCATTCCCGCCTATCAAAGGAATTAAACCATGAACTGCAGTGATCTGACAAGGAGTAACTGAAGGAGGGGAAATTTAGGTTACATATATGGAAAAAAGTCTTTACTGTGGGGGTGGTGAGGCCATGGCACAGGTTGCCCAGAGATGCTGTTCCATCCCTGGAAATGTTCAAGGCCAGGTTGGACGGGGCTTGGAGCAACCCGGTTTAATAGAAGGTGCCCCTGTCCATGGCAGGGGGTGGCACAGGATGGTTTTTAAGGTCTCTCCCAACCCAAACCATTCTGGGATTCTATGATTTTATATGAAACTGGCCATGAGCATCATCAAACAATATAGCCCAGCAAGATACCAAAAGAAAGAAAAGCCCAGCATCAGCCATGGATGTTATGAGAGCATGGAGGTGACCTGAAGGAATGTCAGTCATGGCAAGGCCAGCATCACCTGCCCCTTGTGTCACACCAACATGCAGTTCCCACGTCCTGGTCTAGGACAGATCCCTGCCCTCATCCAAGGCAGGACTGGCTGTGGTGACCCAGAGCCCCCCACACCTCCCTCTGCAGCTGCAGATTAAGCACTTTGCACCATCTGTGCTCCCCTCCTGTGTTTGTGTTTTGCCCGTTACCTATTATGAAACCGCGCGTATAATCTCCCCATCAGTTCATCAAGGGAGAATTTAAACATGACACACCAGTAATTGAACTGCAGGAGGACCTGGCTAATTCGTGGCGGTGATTAAGAGCCACTGCAGACTAGCAAATTTTACAAGCGAGTGAACATGCAATAAAAATCTCGCTCATTTGTTTTGACAAGTGTCACTTCACATTAAAGGTACACTCCACCATGAACTCCAGTCTGGGAGCACAACTCTATTCCCAACATGGCCCCTCATTAAGTCCCAGACTCAGCAAAATGTTTTGCCATGTGCTCAAACTGTAACTGGGAGAGCTGGGAAAGCTGCAGGGACAGGGAGGATGTCACCAAGGGGAGCCTGACAAGTGCCACATCCAAAGAAGCCACCTTCTTTTCAGATGACACACCCCTGTTGGTCTTTTCTCTTATCCCTTTGCTGTATTAGGGTTAAAACCAGAGTCAGGACCAGTGAAAAATCCTTCAGCAAATGTTACTATTTCCCAACAAGACCAAGACTTTGACAGAAGTGGTCCAATCCTTCTGGATTTATGAAACAATCCAGGAGTGTTCTGCTGCGCCCCTTAGCTCCGAGCTACTTACACTGAAAAGGTTAATCCTGATGAAGGATGCTGGCTCTTGCTGGCACACTGACTTCCCAGTCCCTGCCTCAAGACAACACCGGAGCTGCATCAGAAGAACATGGTCATCAAAGTCACCTTCAACTCCCAAAAACAAGAGCTCTGCAACCCACAGGAGGTTCACGAGATCACCCCGAGGGACACCCCCTCGGGACACCATGGATGGTGATCCATGTTGTTATTTATTTACGTTCTTGCCTGAAAGTCCCCAGAGCTCTTCTTTCCCCGCCGGTGGAATTCCCATCACCAGGATGCTGGGGACTATTTCCAAGTATGCGTGTAGGAAGTGACAATGGAACTAGTTCAAGCATTTGTGACTCAGCTGCAGGCTGGGACGATGCTGCGTGGCAAGATGCTCCTACTCAGTCAAAACAAGCAGGGAACCAGGAGCCAAGGAACTCACCCATCACGATGACAGCAGATGGGGGCACAGACAGAGCACTGGAGTTGAGATGGAAACACCTTCAACGAGGCCTGCACTCCTGTAGATGTTATTTTTCTATTTCAGGACACTCTCCAGTTTCAAGAAACCAGGCTGCTGCCCCAAATTGTACCTGACAGTGAACACCCCCAAGGGTACTTCCACATGGGGCTGTTCACAGGCTCGCTGGGGAGAGGCACAGAGCAGCAGCCAAGCCCTCACACTCCAAATCTCTCTTAAAAAGCGAGAGGAGCTTCAAAAAGCCAACTTGGTTTCCACTGAAAAGAAACTCATTCTATGCTCCTGCCTGAACAAATTGTACAGCTTTCCATCAGGCACTTTCAGACCCATGTACTCGACAACTTCAGAGATCATTTAAAAAGAAATATGTTACAGGAGCCCTGCCAACCACAAAAAGGTCTTGTGACTCAAAAAGATCAAATCTGAGAGGAAAAAAAATACTTAAACATTTCCACACAAACCATTTGAAGTCAAAAGTTCAAAAATTAGTATTTTTACATGCCTGCTCACAGGCAGATGCCCCAAGGTTATTTTCTCAGCCTCTATCTCCAGCTATCTCCTTGTAACACTCCGCCTTCCATGCTGTATGCATCCAGGCAATTAACTTCAAAATCCTGCTACAGGCATGAGGAGCTTTGAAAATAAGCATCTTCAGAAACAGCCATGAGTGAGCAGGGTGGGGAGGGGTTCCCAAAGACACTCAGAGAGGTAAATATCTTCACTACACAACCACTGGCACCTCTGGGCTCCTGGATGAGGCCAGCACATGCTCCAGGAACAGCCCATCTGATTTCACACTCATCCAGAACAACGTGGTTATGTCAGGCATAGAAGAAAGTTGCTACCAGGAGGAATGAGGCTGAAACACTGCCTATTCCTCATAAGATGAGGCTGCCTAACAAGTTTAATTCCTTGGTCACACTTTAGAGGTCAAGCTGATACCCCTTCCTATCCCAAATCCCAGGCTGCCCTATTTTGCACCTTATGCTTATAGGGCATGCAGCAACACTAAGTCTTGCAAAATATCCCAAATTGCTTTCAAAGGAGTGAAATGAAAACAGAGGCAGCCACCAGCAGGCTTAAGCCTGAGATCTCCCAGAAAAAAAAAAAAATATAAAAAAAAAGGATTAACCTTCGCTGGCAATTTAAAAACATCAGTAATTGAAAAAAACAAAATCTCATTTTCAGCCTTTAACCCAGGAAGAATAAAAATGTGCTGTTTCTACAGTATTTCTGTCGCTCTGCCCACCTCAAGCAGCCTTTGTGGCGAGGTTGTTTAAGAACAGCTGGTTCTTAAAAGAGCCTTTCAGGGACCTTGAGGTGCCTTCCAGGGGAATCCAGGGGAAGGGTGGAAGGCAGGGTGTGCTGTGTGTGTCACCCTGGCATGGCTGAGCCTGCCAAGCACGGACAGGCAGGGCAAGAGGCCACAGAGCCGGCGTTGGCTCTTCCGCAGCAGCCACAGCCCAAAAGTTGCGTCCAAGCCCCAAACTCCCCATGAATTGCAAATCTTCAGGTTGCCACAGAAACATCCCGGGTGCCACGCAGCCATCAGGAAGCATCACGGTCATCTTTTCCATCTTGTTTGCTTTGCATCAGAGCGCTTTAAACTCCCTGTGGCACTGGCGCTCCGCAGAACGATTCCCTCCACGCAGTTATTCCTGTGCAGTGTCCAAGCCGCAGTGATTAATCATTCCTGCTTCCCCGGCTGACATATCGAGGTGGGGAAACGACATCCTAAATGAGCAGAGCTGATTACCTGGGAAAGCAATTCTTCAAGATAGCACAGCTAACTAATAGCTCCATCTGCTACAAAAACACATTCCTGAGCCCCAGAGTGGTGGCAGGGTACAGCCAACAATTTCGTCGCAGCTGCCAGATTTGAAATTGTTTGTCACAAGTTGCCACGAAAATGTGGGGAGCATCTCGTCCTTCCTGCCCCTGTCGCCTCGCAGAGAGGGGAATCTCAATCAGAAGGGCTACAGAGATTTGTGACAGGGATGCTGAAGGTGAGATCTGGACTGAAAAAACACCTTGATATTAAATCAGACCTTCCAGGAGATCCCCATCTCACCAGTGGGCTGCCAATGGGCCCCAGGGACACTCCACATGTCAATTTTATTTATTTAAGTTGATACTTTATTTTGCAACTCTGTCCCTTCAAAGCCACTTGAGCTGCCACAGGCCCACAGCACAGTTTACACATCAATTTTGTTTATTTTTTTAAGGATGTGGACAACTTCCTTTTGCACCTTTGTAACAAATAAGGGAATTTCAGAGAGGTGAAGCACTTCTGGCATCACTTTCACTGTCACTCTCATACAATGTCCTGCTCAGGATTTGGTCAAACACTTCTGAAGACTTTTCCCTAGGATCCTAATAGGGGTTTCTCCTTTTCCTATTCCCCTCAGCCCCTCCTGAAATCACAGCTTTAGGTACATTCAAATGACTTCAGAAGCCAAAGCTTTAAGAATGAGAGTTATTGGGGAACTCCAGTTACCTGTAATCCACCTTCATCCATCTTCCTTCCTTATTCGAGGCTCTTGGGAAAAGCTTTGCCACAAATTAAGCTATGGTTGGAGGTTTGCTGATCGAGGCAGGCACAGACCAAACTTCCCCAGGAGACACAGCTGCCCCTGTTGTAACAGTGGGGGGGTTCTCTGGCTTATTTTTAAGACTATTAAGAGATTTCTGGGGGGGGAAAAGCCATTAAAGAACGGCATCAGATTTAAAGGCAACAAGCTGGTCTTGGAAAGCCAGGTTTAGCATCTCTGTTTGGATAACACACTCAATTCTACCCTCAGATCCTTGGGTAAAACAGGTAAGCCACATTTAATGTTAATGCTCCAGCAAAGCTGTTTGTACTGGCATACTGTCTCACCTGCTCACATCCCTGAAAACCTCTCAAATATTCTCGTATTTTAACACCCTGAACCCACCTTGGCTTCACCAGCACATCCTCAGCTCTTCACCATATCCATCTCCCTGATAGCCCTGCCATGCTCCCATCATGTGTCAGCAAAAGCCAGGAGCTCTAAATTAGGATAGTTGGAGTGATTTGCTGGCTGTGGTTGATTTATCCCATTTGTGAAATAAGTAAATTACCGTGGTATCCAGAAGAATGATAGAAGTTCAATCACTTAAGAAATTAGCCCATCAAACAGAACCACATGATCCCAATCTTGGATTTGCAACCTGATTTAATAGCCTTGTTGTGCTGGTTGCTCACATTCAAACCAGAACTGAAGGGTTATACACTTGTGTAATTAATACAAGAAAACAGTACAGGCAAAAGCATTTTCCTAAAAATTGCTTTTACCTAAACAAATCTGTTGTGTTTCCCTCTGCCTTGGAAGGAGGGAGAAAAATGCCTCCAGAGCAGAGACTTCATAATTTCATTCAAAAGTCACCACTCATGTGTTGTGCTGTTGACAGCTAATTAAGTTCTCCCAAGGTAAAATAAATGTAATGTTTTAAAGTTGCTTCCTTGCTTAAAAAAAAAATCTTGACTGGTATTTCACTCACTTATTATTAATCAAGGGAAAACAATGAAACAGGGAATTTGAATTGGCTTCAGCCAGAATCCCAGCACCTTCTTCATCCTGTAAGTAGGTCACTAATCAGGTCTGGGTTTAATTTTGCTCAATTCTGTTTCCTGGCACTGACAACGATCACCCTGGACACAAGTCCTGACTCGGCAGCTTCGGTGATTAGACAATAAACTCCATTTTGCTTTGTAAGGGCAAAAGATGTGGGAAGCTGAGCAAACGAGACAGCAACACTGAGATATTGCACCCACACTTCCAATGGGTTTTGGACCCTATTTAAAGTGGCTTTGAGAAAAAGCCTTGGATTTGTGCTTCTCCAAAGGATAATGAAACCCTTCCTGCAAAGTCCTGGCACACAGAGGGTGTTCCAAGCACAGTGAGACACTCACTTAGAGCCACCTCCAGCAGATTGCAGCACTCCCCCCCAAAGCCATGGCAAGGCAAAATCTGCTCCCACAAGTTCAGCACAATAAGCATGTCCACTTGGAGAGGCTCCTTTATTCCTCTGACCAACACAGAACCACTCCTGCCTCACACACAGGGCAGCACAGAATGCAGCTGACACGTGTCACTGCCCAGGTCCGAGCAGACTGAACTAAACCAACCATTCAAGCAAATAAACTATTCCAGCCAAAACCACTGGACACCTGCAAGCAGCTCTCAAAGCATCATCTATCAGCCACATCCACTGGGGTTGTTTTTAAAAACAGAAAGGAGAGAATCTATGGAGCCACATCCCGCTGCAATGAGCACCAGGGTGTTATCACTGCAGCAAAGTGCCTTTTCTTCATCTCCTGAAAGCCCGTGCAGATAATATTTCAGCAGCAACAGCGCATCACTCCAGGAGCCCAAGGGCTGCTCTCAGGGGCTGTGCTCAGGTGAGCAGCACCTCCCAGCACAGCCCCACATCGATCCGGCTCTGCAGCCATCGCCCAGCCACCTAAATCACCCCAAGGGCAAGCCCTGATGAGTTATGGGACCATTTCTCCTCCTGCCTGG
The DNA here is from genome assembly GCA_035221455.1 of Xenops minutus. NCBI lineage: Eukaryota > Metazoa > Chordata > Aves > Passeriformes > Furnariidae > Xenops > Xenops minutus. Next base: position 6,540,942 of record JAWWEE010000062.1, on the reverse strand, counting down.
CCAAGAGCAGCTCGCCATAAAGCAACCCAAGCCAAGGCAAGCCAAGCCTGGAGGTGGAATGGAGCATGTGACAAGGGACAAAGTGAGACAGGCACAGGATGGGGCTTCTGCTCTACAGAAAATGAACCATGTGGCACCTCATGGGCATAAGGGTTCAGGTGGCAGGAGCCCCCAACACAGCCCACCCCCTCTTCTCTCCCCAAGCAACCTCATCTTTCAAACTTGCAGGGCGCAAGGGTAAATCCAAGCGAGGAAAAGACAACTCTGCCAGGGTGCACACACTGCAAAACCTCCTGCAAAACAGAAATAAACGTGTTTACTTTGCCAAACCAAGGGAACTTCATGTCCTCTTTGTGGTGAGCTATTCCAAGATGGTTTTCACACGAGGCTGCCAAGGGGAATGTGAGGTTTGTGGGCTGCGTGGCAGGAGGGTTTTTGGGTGGCTGGTGGAAGTGATTGGGCTGGAGGTTGTTTTTGAAGTTTTCTGATTTGCTCAGATTTCCCCTGAAGTGACCTACAAAAGCAAAGGGGAAGGGAAGAACTTGTGCTTATTTTCTTTAGTTTACTGCTGTCAAAGACACCTTAAAAGCTGTCAGAGGTATTTTTCCTCTCGTTTTCTCCCTCCGTGTTGTAAATTCAGGTCAGGCCTGCATTTGAAGTTTATCAAAAGGCAAACTGGAGAAACTATCTTCTCTGAAAAAGCAACAGGGGCTGCGTTTGATGTCCCGGGGGCTGCTTTGGCAGCATTGCCACCGGGAGGGTCCATTGTCCCAGCTCAGCTGAAACAACAGGATCCAGAGATCTGATCCGGCTCTTAAATAGGGACAAACCACAGGCAGCAAGAATGCTACCACCTATTCCAAATTACAGCTGCCTGTGAGGAGCAGACAGACATGAGCTGCGGGCTCAGCAGCTTCCCATTTGCACTGAAAGCATTGGGAATGCTGCAGGACGCCCTGGGCAGAGCAGCTCTGCTGAGGTTTGGCATTCCTTGCATTCCAAGTACAAATCCCATGGGGATAACACCAGTCTCCCACCAAAATCAAGGTGCACCAGCCCAAATCAAACACAAAGAAAGGACAAACCCACTCACTTCCACAAGGAAGGCACAAAACTGAGGCATGGACCACTCTGGTATGAGTGTTCCACCTCTCCAAGTCCTGGCTGCCAGGAATCTCAGGCTCCACAACCAGGAATCTCAGCTGGGTTGGCTCAATGATGTGCAGAGGACACTCCAGACTGCCTTTCATGTTTTCTCCTGTGTGTTAGGGACAGAGGATGAGGGAATTCTATAACCTGAAAATACTCAATTATTTTAATAGGATTACATTGGAGATTGACAATATTTAGAACAGTCCCTGGAATTTATTAGCCTGCCAGCACTCCAGATAAGTAATTTGAATGCAAAGATCTCTTAAACTTAAGTAACTAACTGGCAAAGAGCCAATTCCCACCCTCCATGGTTTTAGGCACAACACTAAGTTTTGGAAATGAGCTCCTGAACTCAGCAGTAAAATGCTTCAGACAATCTCACACCCCAAACCTTTCCCAGAGATCTCTTCTAATGACGTTTTTGCACACAAACACAAGGGCAGAGGAGCTAAAACCCACAGATTAATCCTCCCTCTTTAAACATTTCACATTATGAGCAAACCAAGTCATACATGAATGGAATGTGGAGTCCAAAATGACACAGACTAATGTAGCTCTTCTGTACAAGGAACATGGTGCAGCACAAAATGGCAGGACATTTAAGCCTAGAACCGGCATTTTGCAGGGACACAACCATTTCTGTGAATCCTCAAAAGAATTCTTGGCTGTAAGGGGGGGTGGCATGCCCTGGGGTGCTGATTTAAGTGTCCCCTGCTGCATTTCCCACTGCCAGGACTGGATCACATGCCTGGGGAGGACAGGAGCAGAGCAGCAATGGGTGGGCAAACCAGCACCACTGCCCATCCCAGCACTGGGAAGGGGCTGCAGAGGTGTGCAGTGCCAAAGTGGCCCTGGGAGGGGACATGGTGCTGCACCACCCCAGGACCAGCCTTGCTGCCTTCCCCAAACCCTGTGCAGGCTCGCAGGAAGCACCCGAAACACTCAGCACAGGTTATTTACCTGGGGGGAGGGAATTAATAAAAGAGTCATAACTGGTATTTACATAAAGCTTGACATACTCAAAGCCCTGTGCAAACATTAATCCTTAACAGCCCCTCAGAGGAAGGTCAGAGTTATCCTCTCTCTGCATCAAGGAAATCTCTGACAACTGTGCTGTGCTCTGGCTGCTCCAGCTTCCCAGGCTCTGCCCCAGGTGTGCCACCACCTCACCTGACCAGCTCCCCATGTCACAGACACCCCTCCAAGTGGGGAAAACACCCCATTAGCCATGAATGACTCCCTGGAAACAGCCACCACCCCTGTCTGAACCACTTGGGTCTGGGTCTGCAGGGGAGGAGGGGGTTTCTTCCTCCCAAGGCAGGATGGAGTCAGAGGAGGGGGATCCATGCACGTGGAAGAGAACAGCACATTTCCAGCAAACTGAAGTTGGCTTCTCTTTGGAGCCAGGCAGAGCAGCTATCACATCTCCTACCATCAGCTCCAGCCACAACATAGAGAGCAACTGCACTGGAAAAAGCAGCTAGGGAGAAAAGAGGGCCATAGTGGAAAGTTTGTCCCTTTTGTCATGGCAATTTACCTTCAACTTTTGGGGTGAAAACCCTCTGTGAGGCAGGCCAGGTCTGACCTGAGGGATCCACTGCAGAAGTGGCAATTAGAGCAGGTAAAGGCTCCACACCAGTGCCCAGCCCCACTCATCCCTGCACAGCTCCCACTGCAGGATGGGTCCCCACAACCTCTGTCCCTATGGACATCACATCACACTCCCTAAAGTGGGGCCAGAAGGGCAAGCACAGGGAGCTGTACATGGAACTGCTGCTGCCCAGCAAAGGGTTATGCAAGCCAGCAGACATCAGGAAGTCAACTGAGGAGGAAAGGAAGGTGCCTGGGGTAAAAGCTCTGAAAAACCTAAAGCAGAGTCCAGGCAGAGCTCCCAGAGCCTGTCCAGAGCACACACTGCTCTGCTGCTGTCAGCAGGTATCTGTAAAGCCCCTGAGCAGTGTCTCAGCCTTCACCCACCCAGACAGGGCTCTGTGCAGGATGCTGCAGGCTGCTGATCCACACTGGAGGAAATACACCTCAGGACTCCACAGTTCCCAGCTTTTCCATCAGGAGACTGCCCAAACATGCCAGCAGGCATCACTGTCCCTTCCTTCCCCCAGTGCCCAGACAGCACCTTTCCCAAGCCCCACTCCAGCAGGAAAACGCCTGAGCAATGCAGGAGCATCCTGGCTGACAGCTGCTCCTGAAGCCTTTGCTGAGCTTTTTCCCTTGAAATTCAACTTCCTGGCACCCCAGGGTGCGAGATACAACTCAGATAGAGGAAAGCAGGCGCCCCTTCCAAAGGCTGCCACACTTCTGAAAAGGCAATTTAATGCTCGCTTTGTGTTCAAGCTGGGGGAACCAAACAGAGGAGAAGGAACATGTACAGGCATTATCCCGCTGGCCGGCCACCAAAAAGGTAATTAAAAACCTCCCCCTGAACAGGTGGGTCAACAAAACCAGCATTAATGCCTTGGATTGCCAGGGAAATGTCTCTGTGCACACAAGCTGTCCCAGCAAAAGCCCCCGGGATCTGAAAGCACATTTCTGTTCTCTGACACCTGGCCCGTGATGAAATGGTTATCAATCCACTGGGAGCCTCCAGTGGGGCCAAAGGGGCCGGATGGGGTGGGAGAAGAGCAGTCCAGGTGTGCTGGCAATGGGGACAGGGCACTGCAGAGCTCACCTTGCCAGCCCTGTGGAGCCCCAGGCCAATGCACACCCCATTAATAGGGCAGCAGAGAATCCACAGAGCCTCCCCAGGTCTTGTTTGGGCAGCAGAAGATCCACACAGCCTCCCTAGTTCTTGTTTAGCCAGTACAGGATCCATACAGGATATGGTGGTGCTGACCCAGAGCAGCAGTGTAAAGCTTGGGATGCTCCTGGAGCCCTAAACTGGAGCTGGAAGGATTCTATTCAACAGAACACAAGCTGGACTCTAAGAAAATAACAAATTGGGTGGGTAGTGCTAGAACTGCTCACCCAGGGAGCAGAAACATCCACCCCAAGCCCGACTTTGCAGTCCCAGCACAACGAGCACCTTGATTTACAGTGCTGCCAGTGCCATTACAACACCGAGCTCGGAAGGAAAAGGTCCATTAAAAGATTGCTTTTAGTATGAAATTTCACCGGAGATACATTTTCTCTTGTCAAGGGCACCAAATTGTCCACGTAATTTCAGACCTCTGTAGTAAACATCCTAAAAATACAGACTTTTGCAGCAAATCACATTATCTTGAACGGGGTTTGCAGAATTCCTTTCGTCCCCTGGCTCAGGCTGGAGCTGGAAAGCCACTCCACAGCCAGCAAGCTCTGCCCTGGCCCCAGCAATCTGCACACACCTGCTGAAATCCCATTGAGCAATTTTACAGCACACACCTCTCCAGAAAGGCAGGTTTAAACCTAATAGTTGGAAAACTCAGAAATACAAAAACTGCCAGCACAGATAAGCACATGGAAAGGCTGCCAAGGAAAGGCACCGGATCCCCTGAAAAAAGAGGATTTTCAAAACTAAATTAGAAGTTATCTAATAGCTATGATCCTATCTCAGAAATAAAGATAATCTCTTTCAGCTCCCTTTCCATGATCTTGGGTGCTCACATCAGGAAGAATCTGATTTCTTCAGATGGTTTTTTTTAAAAGGCATGGGTGTATTTTGTTCCCAAAATGCTGCCTTGAAAGCTCATCCAGTTTTGAAAGTAAGTTTATAGCTGACATTAGCCTTGCAAGTGTCCTGATATTCTTTTTCTATCATTTTTGGAGGGGTCAAATTTGACGAGTTTGTCACAAAATCCCTTCTGGAAATAAAATCCCAGTTTCCTGTTTCCTCTGGAGGAACTGCCTTCACCAAGAGGAGCATCTCCACCATGTCAAGAGCAGCAAGGAAGGACACACACCCTGCCAGCCCATCAGGCAGCAATAAGCACCTTTCAGGTTCAGGTGTAATTATGTGCATGTTCTCCTATTAATCTGCTATAGAAACAGAGAAACTTGGAGGCTGTTCCCCCAAATTAGGAAGGTCATAAAGAAACATGTATATAGCACAAGGAAACATTCCCAGTAAAACCAAAAGGCTTCTCACCAAAACCTTCAATCACCACCTGAAGCAAAGCCCAGGCCAAGAACAGGCTCTGTCAGCTCTCCCAAGGTAATCCAGCTCTCCTCAAAAGACCTTTACAAATGTCAAATCATCCACAACTCACTGTGCTGCTTTTCAGTAGAAACGAAGCCAATGGCTTGGAAATCCTACATCTTCACATGATGCAGGAATTCTGTCCCCCATGACGGGGGAAAGAACACTCTGGACTCATCACTCAGTTAAATATTACTGCAACCCAAGGCCATGATCATCACTGCTTTTGAAGGAAAATACCAGGAGCAACTGGCAGAGCTTGATGATGCCTAAGCCTCTGGATGGTGCATTAATGGCCTCGATGAGGTGGAGGCTCTGCCAGCCCAGGAACAGCAGCAATCCCTGCCCTGCCGACCAGGAATGGTGCAACCAGCCCGGAGAGCTCTAATCCAATAAGTAAAACAAGAAGAACAACACAATGTCACTTCCCTTCAACGTTTACGGTTCAGAGAAGAGTTTGCTTTACTTGAGGCTACAAATATTGCAGGGGAAAGCATCAAACACATCCACTGCCAACTTAGCTGTGAACTCACAGAGAGCCATCAAGTGCTCCACATTCATTCTGGGACCAAGATTTACTTAACACTTGGATCTGCCATGAGTGAAGTCAACAAGCAAAGCGTCAAACAGTCCAAGCCAGGAGCCTTATGAAAAATACCTGCATAGAAATGCACATATATTAAGGCTACAGGCCACTGGGTAGCTGCCAAAAATGATGGAACACAGTATGGTTTACTTATTTCTTTTTAATGGCTCCAACATTCCGCCTGAAAAATGGGTCCTGGAGCTACATAATTGGGGATAAAAATTAAGCGACAGTTGCCATTTGTCACGGGGGAAGCTGATCACACACATCGCTCACAGGATCACACCTGATCCCCAGGTCCCTCCTGACAGAGGGAGAGGGGGTTCTGCAGAACCAACACCTAAACTGCAGTTCCAACACAGCACTGAAGTGTTATACACAAATGTGTTTATTAAACAAAGGGAGATCGAGCTCTGTGTTTTGTTTTCCACTCCTAACATCACCTGAGCATGTTTCAGTCACAGGCTCCTGCCTGACCGTGAGCTTTCTCAGAAGGCACCACAACAGTGTCTCAAATTTAATGTCATTCCATGGTTTTATTGTGTCACAGAATGAGGAATGGTTTAGCTTGGAAGAAACCCTAAAGCTCATCTTGTTCCAACCCTCTGCTATAGGTAAGAACACCTTCCACTAGATAAGGCTGCTCCAAGCCCCATCCAACCTGGCCTTGAACACTTCCAGGGATGTCCTTCCTCTCATCCCTCTTTTTATGTGGTCAATAGGGGGAAAAGTACATTTTAAAACCAGAACAAGCTCCTCCAGGCACCACTGTTACACCAACATCAGTAATAACCTTAAATCCTCATATCCAGAAGCTCTGCCAAGCAGGTGGCAGTGAAAAGGTACCCTGTTTAATGGTTGTCCCCCCTACACCACACTGGGTGTGGGAAGTTTCTCCTGTACCTTCCTTCCTTCCCTGACCTCATGGCAATGCCAGAAAACAGAAGCCAGATCAATTCCTGTCACCCATAGCAATGATGTGATCCTTTCACTCCCATCACTTCAGCTCAGCTCTAAGTAAGACAAGCCACAAAGGAGGACAGTTTAACACCATTTAACATGTAAACCAGTTTTCAGGAAACTAGAGCAAACAGAGAGGAAGAAAAACAGGTTTTATTTACAGATTTCCTGACGCTATGAAGGCACATTTTCATTTCATTCCCACACAGGCAGCTCTCCACTGGGAAGTTCTGCCTTCATCTCCTCATTCACTTCTGTCGGTGCTCTCAAAGGAGGCAAGGAAATGTGCTCCATCCTTACGCTTCTTTCCAATCACAAAGCAGCCCAAAATAAACACGAGAAGACTCTGAACCACTAAATATTTTTAAGTACTTGACACCCAGTTCCCTCAGAGAACTGCACAGATTGCACATTCACAGAATGCTGGGATTCTTCGCACATTTTCCAGGCCATGTTTCCCAGAATTTACACAGTTTCTTCCAAAATATTGTGCAATATATTATACCACCAGAATACTTAACTGCTTGGCTGGACACACAAAAAGATTTGCTCATTTTCTCCTTTCAGTTTGTTTCAGGTGATGTTTCTATACATGATTTTTTCAGCCAAACCAACAATACAGTAAAACAATTCCCTAAATCCCCTGAAGAGTTTGAACTATCATTCGTTTCACACTGAGCAACAACTCTAGAAAATTTCTTCTAGGAGGCTACTAGAAGCAAGTCCAATAAGTTGAAAGTCAACTTAATTCTTCCAAATTCAACTATCAGAGATCTCCAGCCTCACTGGGGAGAGGTAAAATCATATCTATATATTTATATATCTATGTATTTATATAGATATATATATATACACATACAGAGATATATGTCCCTGTCCTGGTTGCTCCTGTTTCAAAGGGCATCATTTTAACCCCAAGGACCCCAGGTAAGGTGGACAATGCCACCAGCCACGCAGCATCAGTGCAGTTATGACCACAGAGCTATTTTGGTTTTATGTACAGAGTTTACTACCACCTTATAAAAGAAGGATTTCCAGAAGGCAAATGGACCGACGTCTCAAAATAGAGTGTTTACATTAACGCTTGGCAAGCAGAGCCTGCAAACAGAGATGAATAGAGATAAGCTATAAAAAACACCGTGGACATTTACTTGCTGGAATAGGAGCTTGTAATCCAATTTCAAGTCCTTCTGCCAAGTGTTACACACAGCATCTTTGCGTGTGACAATTCCAGCCCGCGTCCCCACCGCCCCTCAGCAGAGACCAGCCAAGGAGAAGAACCGGCAATTCCGGCAGAACGCTCCATTAAAGAGCAGTTTGGATGGGAAGTGACGACCTGGGTATATCCAAACCCACTGCCCCTCCATTTGTGGAAGCATTAAAAGATTGGGAAAGGGCAATAAATGCTGCCTGAGAGGCACGAGGGAGGCCGGAATGAGGGCGGAAAAACAAACCTTTCCGCACCTTTCTGTTGTTAATGGAGAACAAACAGGCTTTGCCTGTGTTTGGAGGCTCACGAGAGCCCTGTGCATGGAATTACTGCCTTGTAATTAAACGTGTCTGTTTGTTCCACACACAATGCACAAAGTCACATAAAACACGCCAATTTGAGCCAGGTCTCCCTGGATAAACCACGGCAGGATCATTTTGGAGCAGTGGGCACAAGCCCACAGCCTGCTGCCATCACACCAGAGCAAGAGCAACCCAGCTCCAAGTGCCAACTCCACCTTCCAGACTTCCATACTTCTGAAAACTCTTTTAACAGCCCTAATTACACTGGGGTTTGGTGTTTTTAATGCATTAAGTTTTATTTTTAAAGCTTCTAGTATCACCTGATATCCGTGAAGAAGAATTCTTCCACTGGATTTTAGTTTGACACAACACAGCAAAGATCCCTAATTCAGTTAATCGCTCATCACATAAACAAAGAAACCTCTTGAGAACCAGAGAGCAACATGCACATGTATTTGCAATGCATAAGAGGATATTTTTTTTTTTTAAATGGTAACAATGCAATCTATTCAGTGTGAAGAGTCTGGGAGGCCAATTAAATACTTTGGGTTCCATAATTATAATTGCAGTAATGAATAGGAAGGAGCATTACCGCTTGCACAATGCAGTTCCTCCTCAAGTCAATGATTCACTCCTTGTCTGCTTTCAACTAACCTTTTGTGTCTCTTCATATCAGATCTTGCAGATTACTTTGACTAGAATAAAAATATCCCCAAATATCCCAGGTAATGTAATACATTTGGCATCCCCCAACTATGCCTACACACAGCCTACAGAAGGGATTGTGAACTAAATGGATAACATTAGTGGTGATTAATTAATGAAAATCCAGCAAAATTCAGGCCATGGGCAAGCCCATGACAACAGGGAAAAGCTTAAACCTGATTGCCTGGGGGTTTTGAAGTTTTTCTTCCCCTCTAAAATAGCTCTTCCTGATGGCCCCTCACCTGGAAAGCAGCTTTGGTGAAGGATTCCTCTCCCTCATTTTCTTCCTGCAGCAGCTTTTATCCACCATGTGCCTGCAGAGATCAGCCTCAAGAAATTGAGGACTTACTCCCAAGGAAGTTAACCCCAAACTGCTCCATTTCCACTCAGAAAAGTGAGTATATTTTGGTTAGCTGGTTTGGGCTGGTTGGATATTTTGCCAAATATTCTTAGGGCTCTCCCAAACTTGATGCCCACTGTACTTTGAGAATGAATCACCTGACAGGAATCCCTTAACTTCTGAGAATTTCCAAATAAACCAGAGCTGAGATAGATTTTTCCCCGAACAATTACCACCTTTGGTAAACCTTCTGCACAAACTCTCATGGAAAACAAAGCTTTTTCTCCCTGAAGGAGAAAAGGTTAATGCTGGGCCAGAGCTGCACAGGCACCAATTGCCCCCCTTGTCTTGAGGAAATAAAAACAAGAGATTTAAGTAAATCCAGCTGTATGAATTCAAAACTTCGGCTTGTGAGACAGCAAAGCAACATCCTTCATAGATGCAGAGAAAGGGAAAAGTTAATTTTATTGATGGAAGACCCAAAAAAAGGCAGATACTAATCTGGGTGAATGAAAAATCTCCTGCAATGTACAAGAAACGGGACCTGGAGTGCCAGGCACTGCAGGGATTTATTACAAACCTGAGGAGACAACAAAACACATCCCCCTCCTTGGGGTTAAATCAAGGTGCTTTTGGACGGTCACTGCTCATCAAAAGCGACTCTGAGGATTCAATCACCTTTGCAACAAAGGCCATGTGCATCCCTGTAGACTTTGGTCAGGTAACACCATGTGGAATAGTCCTTTAGAGAACCTTCTGAACACACTGTCTGCCTCCAGAAACACACCTGGGCACCCTGCCCACCTGGAACACACCCCCAGTCACCCAGAGCTGCCCTTGGTTTACTCCTCTTTGGTACTGTCCAGAAAAAGACTGATTCAGACTGGTGGAAGACACCTCAGAGGCCAAAAGGAGCTGTGCAAGATCACTAATTACATACTTACTGACTTTTAATGAAGGCAACTCACAGAATCTGTCATCAGGACTGTTATGAGACTTATCAAGAGCCACAAGCAGCTCCACGTCTGCCTGTAATTAATACAGACCTGTAAAACCCAGCACTGCTGCAATCAGGTCCGAGCACATGGCCACGTTAGTTGACATCTCCTGTTGACTGAATTAGAGCATCTTCTAATGAGGCTCGCTTCAAAATCATTTTACATCCATTTGCTCATGTCAGCATCAATGTATTCAGCATTATCTACCAATTAGTAAACCGGAAAACATTCTTTAGATAATCTAAAAATCTCGCTAAAATATTCAACGTGTCATTCATTTACTACAAACTGCCCTATAAAAACAAATTACTGGAACCAGCTGTCACAAAGCAACAAGTGTCTCAGGACAGAGTGGTTTTTAAACCGAGGGCTTTCCAGGACATGTATGAGGCACTGGTATTCTGTCTTCACCTCCAGCAGAATCAGTCACCTCCAAAGCTGCCTGTGTCCCCATAAAGTGGGTGAAGCCACTACAGGCACCGACACCACCAGGAGGATGCAGATCACTCCATTCTGGAGTTCAGAAGGCCACCATGGGGGTCAGGAGCGAGGGCTGGAAAGGGGTTCACCCTTTAGAAGGATCCAGTGTCTGCCTGGGATTTCACCTTCTGGCTCCTCAGACTAGACCAGTGCCAAGGATGGCAGCACCACGAAGGAGGCACGACCCAAAAACCAGGCACCTTCTCAGCCTGCAGTTAGGGATGAACTTCCTCGCCTTCCCAGGCTTATGCAGGATTGACAGACCCAGTGATGGGAAGGTGTTTTCCACTAGATCAGGCTGGCAGGGATCTCAAACAGCTCTCCACGTGCAAGCCAAGCCTGGTGAACAGTGCCAGGGCTGCAGCTCAGGTAGGGCACATTGCCAGCCCAGCCAGGGACTGCTCTAGAAGGATTCCCAATCCAGCAAACACCAGCAGCAGCCTCCAGGCAAGCTCACCCAGCACTGGGACAGTCCACAGCCTCGGCAGGGCGAGGATCACTCCCTGCCACCTCACTGTCAAAGCCACCTCCCAAATTGCCCCAACTCACCAGCTCCCAGTGGGGCTGTATGTTAGAATGAGGACTCTGCATGCCTTGGTAAAAACAGGGCAAAGGCTTTTTGTTTGGTAAGCAAACCTCTGTATTTTCCCTAAGCTTTACAGGCATAGGAAGAGTTGTTTGGAGGGTGGCTGGTTGGTTTTTTTTAATCTCTGGAGCGAAGTAGAGCAGTAAATCTTGCATTATGCTCTGAAGAATGTCAGGTTTGGGCTTCATTTTGGTCTCCGATTAGACTCCTGAAGCAATGAATCTTCCATCACTGATGCCATTACCAACCCAGTTTTCCTTCATTTTGGACTGCTTCATCCCTGATTGTGTTATAAAACTTATCTCCAACCCCCTCGACTGCAAGGAGATCAGCAGACTTACAGACTTCCTCTGCCAGGGGAGGCGTAGGTTGGATTTGGGGAAAATTCCTTCCCTGGAAGGGCTGTCCAGCCCTGCCACAGCTGTCCAGGGCAGTGGTCACCACCCCCAGAGGGATTTAAAAGCTGGGTGGCACCCAGGGACATAGTTAATGTGGTGGCCTTGGCAGTGCGGGGTTAATGGTTTGACTCAACAATCTTAGAGGGCTTTTCCAACCTAAACGATTCTCTGATTCTAAATTACCATATGCAAATTGTGATCATTTAAAGGCATTTATAAAAATCAAGTAAAACAGCCCATGAATATTGAAAAATGCTTAAGTGCGAAGTTAAACGACAATTTTCAAAACACACGAAGGAAATCTGACCGTAACCAACCAGTCCCATGAAATACCGTATCTATCATCAACTTTTTAATTACCAATTGATCAACATGTAGACAGTGTAATAGCTTTCAGCTTTTAATTACTGAACTATCAAAATTCCAACCAAAAAAGGAACCTCCAGAGATGAAACTGTAATGCTTGATTATTCACTGCTACATAATGAATGATTTGTTTTTAAACAAGATGTCAAGTTCCTCATGTAATCCATCTGGATGTGTGACTCTGCAAAGCTCACACTGCCCATACTAAGTACTCGGGGCTCCTTTCCTCCTTTCTCTCCTGACCCCACCAGCAAAGGGTTTTTGGGGATTTTCCCCCCTTAAGGCAAAACAGTCCTGAATCAAGGGGCTGACAGGCAAACAAGCTGCCAAACCACGCTGCGAATCCAGACACGCCGTTCCAGCTCCCTCCAAAGGGACAGGTTTTGCCTGGGAGGGAACAGATACTCCTTCCAACCTGCCTGTAGTCCCAAGGAAGCAGCTCTAAATGGAGGAATACATCCAGGGAGTGGTGGGCATGGAAGTGCTGCCTCTCCTTTCGCACGTACGGCACTGTCAGAGGCACCGATGCCGCAAGTTCTGGGATGCAGCTCCCAGGTTTTCTTCCCACAGCCTAAGCCGAGTGAGTGCTGTGAGGATTTAAGTGCTGGCTTTACACAGAGAAGTACATCGGGGCAGGGGGGGAGGCTTTTTATCTCTGCCCTAAATTCAGCATCGAGCTGAACGTCGCATCCACGCATCCCATCCACCCATCCCTTCCACCCATCCCTTCCACGCATCCCTTCCACGCATCCCTTCCACGCATCCCTTCCACACACTAACACAAACCTCCCATGTGTTTTTATCCCAATAACCCTTCCCACCTCAAAACCCCAAAACAGCCCCCTGCAAATTTCTGTTTCCACGGCAAACACACAAAATTCAGGGGTTTTCAGCAAGGTGACAATGTGCCTGGAGGTCACAGAGCCCTCCACAGTCTGCACTCCCCAGAGAGGGTTCTGCTAAATCCAGGTTTTTTGCATTCAGAGGGACATTTCCCAGAAACACTCATCTGTAAATTCAGGGATCTGAGTACGGATGTAAAACATTCTGGAAGTAGGAGTGTTAAATAAGAGTGGTTCAAGCAGAGCCCATTAGTCAATTAAAAACAAAACCACCAGCAAATAACAAATTTGTTCCTTCAGCCCAGTGGCAGCAATAAACATCCCTCAGCCTGAGCCCCTGGTGTATAACCCTTCAGATATTCCCTGTGCATATCATCCCTGAATAGTTATTCCACAGAACAGCATCTGTTCCCACAAAAAAAAAAAACAAGGAAAAGGAGCCTTTTATTTTCCCTTCGTCACAGCCTCAGAACCCCAGTTGCTGCCAGCCAAACCCGACAAGACTTCCCCCATAAAAACACCCACTCCAGCCACATCTGGGCTTTGATTTCCACACGGAAACCACAAGCTCCTTCCTCGCACTTCCCTTGGGAAGCTGCTCGCATGCCGAGCTTGTACAGATTTCCACATAAGAAATTCAGTAATCAGTCCAGGAGCTGTAAGCACTTATGACAACAATATCTATCAACACTTACCATATTTACAACTAAATCATGTAAATACCAGGCAGCTCTCCTCTGCATGCTGATAATCCGGACAAATGAAGGCTGAAAAAAACCACTCCAAGAGGAGACCAGATAAACAAAACCACGTTGGGTGGGAAACAAGCACTGAAAAGGCACCCCAAGATCACTGATAGCACTGAAGAGCCGATGGCACAGCAAGAGGAACACCCTTGTACCCTGCCTGGTACAACCACACGAGCCCTCAGTCATGCACAACAGCCTCTAGTGCTTGGCTTTGTATATTTTTTGTACACATTCGTGTATTTCGTAAATATTTCATATATAGGATCCCTAATATTTCCCAGAAAAATAGAAACAAGCTGCTTCAAATACCTACTCAGAGCTCTTCCCTCTCCATCTGCCTTTGAATACCTTATAAATCCTAGGAACCAATTTAAAAGATCCCAATTTCAGAGAGGTTTTTCTCCCCCCCTCAAGATGGACCCTTTTTACTACGTTCATTAAACCAACAAAAATGACTCTTCAGCTGGTTCACTCAAACACAGTTTCCACAGCAGTTTAGGCAAATGCTTTCCCAGACCTTTACAAGAGAAAAGTGATTCCGTATGTAATTGGATTTTTTGGCACAACAAAAATACCAAGTTATTAAAACTCTCACACGGCTTTGGATTGTGTCTTTAATGGACATGAGAGTCCTTGACACTACAAACTCGTTTTATGTAAAGCAACAAGGAGCTGCATTTCCAAAGGTTTCCCAGAGGATTCATGAACAGTCTGCAGTGCAAGGTTTGCTCTTTGGGCAGTGAAATCCAGAAGGAGGGAATGATCCCACTTTTCCTCCAACATCCTCCTGTCTGTGCACACTCACCAACATCCCCATTAATTCTGACACAAAATCCCTTCATCCCTGAGAATCCTTTCACCCACTGGATTGGTCACTCTGCTGGGCTTTCCCTGGGAAGACGCAGATGACCAGGCTGAAAATAGCTTACTAATCCTAATTTATTTACTGCAGAATCATTTCATCCACTCCCTACTTTCAGACAGGATTTATACACCCCCACAGACCCCCATCTCCCATGGAGCACTGTTTTTATTCCCTTATCCTGCCTTGTCCATAAACACAAAGAAGTCAGCTTTTGGGGGGTGCAATGCATGGGGGGAAGGAGAGGAGGACACAGTGCCTTGTGAACACAATGATTTATTCACAAGATACTTATTCTTGTAAGAGCTGTAAAAGACTCAGTCTGTAGGAAACACTGAAATCACATGTAACGGGACTCTTGCTAAATACTACCTCCCCTTTCCCAAACAGGAACAAGATTGATAGACCCCTCCAATCTCACACAAAGTAGAAAGACTATCCCAAACCAGACAGCTGGATCTGGCATACCACACATGCCTTCCCAAGCTGCATTCCACATACATCATGTTTTGTTAACATACTTGAAAATTTTGGATCCAATTTACCCAGGAGAGCCTGGAGGAGCGAGCCATCCTCTAACTGTGCATCTGAAATTCTCCCAGAGTGATTTAAGAGCAACATCACTGGGTTTGCTATAAACCCTCTGTTTACAAGGCTCCTTGGATTCCTACAGAGCAATAAACGATTTGCCTCCGAGTATTTTTCGTATTTCTCATCTCCGAGTTTCTCCTCCTTTCTCTGGTGAAGTCCAAAGGGAACAGTGTTAATCTCCCTTCTATCCTGCTTTAATCTTCACTCTTACTGAGGACAGACACGACTGAGCTCCCCATGCTGAGGAAGCAATACCTGGCAGTTATGGATTCAGGGAGTTGATTAAATGTGTACGTCCTGTTAAAGATTCTATGGAATGATTAAAGCATAAGACCTTTAAATCGAACGAGGAGCTGTTTGTGTGGACAGGGCTCAGGAACCTCAGTGTGGGAGTCACTTGCAGTGGTTCTGCCTACTCGGGGATGAGTAACATCTCCTTTGGAGCCACCCACAGATCAGGAGCTGAGGAAAACCAGCCTCTAACAGTGACACTGCAGGAAAAGCCATTGTGTGTCATGACCCTGCAGACACAGACTCTTAATGACACAAATCTCCATTCCAAGCAGTCCATAAAAACGATAGTAAATGAAGGTCAGAAGTTAAAAGTGCCAAAGGAGAAATCCCACTCAATTTTTATGCACCAGGAAGAAACTTCCCTGCATCCACACTCCAAGGGTGATTACGGACAAGAAGCAGGAGCAGGTTTACATGGGTCCTGCCACATCCCTAGAAGGAGTCACCTCAAGCATCAACACAGGATGCCTGAAAGCCCACCCTGCCCCAGACAGGGGTCTGTGCTTCCCCTTGCCCTCCAAATGGGAATAATTCTGGCATATGCCAGGGAACTGCACATTGTTTCTCCAGACTCTTCACAGCATGGAAACAAACAAGGGAAGCAAAGAAATTAATGCCTGGACACCCAGAGGTGCTGTCGAGACAACACAGTGACAACTCTTCCCATGGCAAGCAGGGGTTTCCCTTTGCTCATTCCTGCTGCGCCCATCCTGGAAAAGCTGGCTCGCTCCAAGGAGCCCTAACAAACCAACCATCCCCCAGAAGCTCCCCATGAGAAAGCTGACGCCTGACGGTGACAAGCATTCACAGCTTTGATGGTTGTCAACCAGCTTCCCCCAACGCCACGGAGCCCAGTCAGGCTGTCATCAGGAAACGATAATGGAGACGGCATCGCTCGGGATCTCAGCACCGAGCACGTCATCCCGCAGCATCCCCCGAGCAAGGCAGGGACAGATCTCAGCAGGAAGGCTTTTAAAGAGCTGCTGACACCCAACCCAACGCAGTGTGCTCTATGCTTAACACAGCCCATGAGTGCATGGCAGGGACTGTCCTCGAAACAGCATCTAATTCCATAGAGACTGGGAAAAGCAGGAGGAATAACCCTAAGGAGCTTCCCTGCTTCTGCTGAGTTTCTAAGATCATGACCTATGCCTGTGTCAGCTAATGTGAATGAAGATATCAAAGGGACAATAGGAGCACAAATAGTTCAAACCATATTTTTAAACAAAAGAGCTTAGAATGAGAGTCCAAAACAAACCAAGCTACAGCAACAGATCTCTAAATGTGGGTATTTCATGTCCTCATTACAATGAAACCAGTCAGAATAAGCAGAACAACCTCACAATCGAGCTCCATGGGGTGATAGGGGGTTTCTGTGTTTGTCCCCTATGCTCAACCAATTTGGGTTTGTCCAGCATTCACCTCGTTGTGCCAATGGATGATCCGAGGCATTAAGGGATGATCTGTGGTGTAACAAGCCCCCTCACCTGAAGCTGTGTTGTACAAGACCCAAGCAGCACCTTCTGGAACAGTGCTCCTGAACGTGACCCAGCTGATCTGCCGTGCCCAGCCAGAAGAGCAGCATCACTTTCTGCTCTAGGAAAGCAGAGCAAACACTCCCATTCTTCCACAAACCTCAGCAAACAGAGATGATCCACGGTGAATGAATGCCTGTGCAAACACCACTGTGTAACCACAGGCACTGCAGCTCCACGGGGGTGTGGGTGACTGTCCAGATAGTATGGAGCACTGCCAGCACTAAGGACCAAGGTGGGTGGATGGACAGATGGATGTTCACATGGCTCCAGCCAGCACAGAGGCACCGTGTGAGGAGAAGCCTTTGCAGCTGAGCCAGCAGCTCTGCCCCCCAGTTTGACCCAGCTACACCATTTCAACACCTCTCAATGAACAAAGGGCAGCTGCTGCCCAGAGTTATCCCACACCACACCAGTGGAGCGGGAGTGGGTTTGGGGAAAGCCACTGTGTTCCCAAGGTTGAGGATGTATTGGCATCACGGAGCACATCCCAGAGCAGCATCACTGTGCTAAACACACGAAGTGAGAGCTCTCTCTACAGAATTAGGGATGGATGTGCCTCTGCACAGCTACTAAATCAGGGCTGTGGGGGCACGAGGTGCCTTTATTTCTGTGTGTTAGCCCAGAGGCTACGCAGAAAGTTTCCTTTCCAGCCCAATTCTCACAGAGCCCTACTTTGCTGCAACCCCAGCTCCAAAGCTGAACATGACTAACGTTGAAAGTGCTCTGCCAGGGAAGCTGCCAGGCAGACTCATTTAAAAACAGGGAAGCAGCAACAAGCAGTTCCTCATGCTTGATCCGATTACTCTGATCTCTCTTTTGACGCTGCAGACTCAGACTCGTATTTCTATTGCTCTGCGGGGGGAGAAAGGGAGGGAGGAAATGTCACTTTGCTGTTTCATATTTCTTTCTTCCTGTCACACTTTAGGGAAGGGATATACACTACCAAGCAATGGAAAGGAATGGATGAGGGGTCTGGGATGCGCTCACTTGGCAGACAAGATGTCACACAGGCCAGTGGTACACCCAGGACCCACATCAGGCCACCACCCACAGCATCAGCACTCCTAGACATCCCTTACTGGAGCTTGCCAAGTCCCAATACGATCCCATGCTGCCCAGGAAAAGCTCACATCTACAAACAGCATTACTGCTCTAACAGAAAGGTCACTTTCTGTTCAGTGTTGAGGTATCTCAGGTCCAAGAGTTGTCAGGTTTGGGATTAGCACCCAAATGCATCTCTGTGAAGGGAAGACCCCCACTGACAGAGTCCAGCCAAGAGCCACCAACTCAAGAGCGCTGCTGACAGCTTAGGGAATACAATGACATTTATATTCTGGAAGCAGACCTTGGAGGAGACCATAAATCAGACTCAGGCACTTGCTAACTGCTAAAAAAGGACACCACGAGACCACAGAGGCTCATTGCAGACGTAACATGAACCCAGGGGTTTATACACCCAGAGCTCATCGAGTCTAAGCACAACTTTAGGAGGCAATGCTGGCCCTGTGGGCAGCCTTGTCTCCTACAGCTCACGGGCATCTCCCTGCTCTGCAGGCAGGGATCACCATTCCCCCTGGCTTCCACACTGCTCAGCTCCAGAAAACAGGACACAAGCACCACAGCCTCGCTGTACTACAGAGCCAGGAATGGAACTGCTCAGGGCAAACTTCACAGCTGGGATTGGAAGAGGAGGAATGTTTCCAACACAACTATTTCCCACTGCCAAACACACACACACACACCTGGGCTTGAAAAAATGCTGGCTCTCGTGTATTGCTAGGAGACTATTCCCCATTTAATGTTAGCACCCGACTGGAACTGCCACTAAGAGGGGAGGGGGCACTCAGGCTGTATTGTTCAGGCAGGACTCACAAACATCAGAAGGAAAAACCAAGGCAAACCCATCACGGATCTGTCAGAATGCAGCACCTGCACATGAGACTGTCAGCAAACACCAAGAAGCTGCCAGCGCCTCCATAGACAAAAAAAAACACACAAAAAAAGCAAAACTAAAGACATTTTCCAGTTAAGCTACAGCCCACAAAAGTTTTATATCTCTGTGCAAAGAGATGTGCCTAAGTATTGCTTTGATCCTTCAGACTGGAACTTAACAGGGTATCAAGTCGTCTACCAATTCACCTTGAGAATTTGGTAAGGTCAGGATGTCTTCAATGCTCAACTTCTTAAACCACAGAAGAACACAGTCAATTAAAACCAAACCGCAGGGTTAAAAATAGCTGGCCCAACCCTACAGATGGATGCTATTCATCTAAAATAACCAGGGCAGCAAAACGTCCCTGGTATGACCCAGTCCAGTGTTTTAAACCCAAGCAGCCACTGACCACATGTGTGGTGCAGGCTCAGCACTAATTCCAAGAACTACCACTGCTCCTCAGGGATTTGTATCCCTGGAGAGGGTGAAACAGACTGGCCTGAAAGTCAGGTTTTCAGAGCCCAATCCAGCATGGTACAGTGGTTTGTGGGGCTCTTCAACACCCAATTCAACGCCGTGTAAAGGTGCAAGGTGAGTCTGCTGTGCAACAGAGCAGGAAAACCCGAGGTTCAACAGGTAATGAGGACACTGAGAAGGAGAAAAACTGTTGTTATGGCAAAAAAAAGGCTGAGAGAAAGCGGGTGGGTGGTGGTCACACAGGGGCAGGTTCGTCAGAGATTCGCCTGCATCTGCAGTACTGCAGCTGGGGCTCTTCCTGCCCTTGCAAATTAAAAGCTGGAATATCTAAATCCAGCTCGTGGCTGAGCCACAAACACCAGCTCGTCTCGGCGCGGCACAGCCCATCCACCAGCCGACAGCCCCTCGCGTTCCACTTGCCGAGGCTGAGACTGAAGCCTCGTGGTTATTCCCCTTCCAGCTCGCCTGCCACACACCCAAACCCACCCTCTTCCCCAGGACGCTGCCCCGGAGCACCCGAGCCCACGCCGGGCGACCTTCAAAGCATTTGTGGTGGAGCTCACCGGGAGCCGCAGCAGCAGCTGCAGTGTGCAATTACATCGCGGGAAGGCGACTGATTTATTGAACTTAAACAAGTACATACCACTCCTAATTACAACGTTCCACCCGGGGTCTCTCCTCCGTGGCAGGTTTCCACAAGGAGCCCCTTTATTTAGCGCCAGTGGGTTTGCACCACGCAACGTTCCCCGGAGGAACGAGCACAACTTATTTTTCTTAACACACGTAGCATCCAATTTCTCAGCAGAGACACCGGCTGCGTGTCCAGCTTTGCTTGTGGCTCTTAAGCCTCAGTGTAAGCATTCACCTCCTGGCCCAGCTCCAGGGAAGGCTGCAGCCTTGCACCCGCGCTCCGCTCTCAGCCCCTGGAGCCTGCTCAAACCGTGAGCCACAGATGGGAGCCAAAATGTCTGGATGCAGGAGGGAGCCCCTGCTTTCCCAACAGAAGTACCACCAGGTGCTACCAAAAACCAGAAGAGGGAACAGGTTGTCAAAACCCCTTCACAAAGTATGACAATAATCCCTAGAAAAACAGGCATTAAGCAGAAGCATCCAGAAAACTCTGCCTACATGCCAGGACCAGGAAGGTGGCTTTGCTTTTTTTTGAGCAAACGCATTCTGAGGGGTGCTTGGATGGTCCATTTAAATACAGGGCATATCCAGGCTGGAACACAGGTTTCATTCCAGGTGGCCTCAGGCAGAAGCAGGGTTAACGAGCTGACCCATTTTCCATCCAGCAATAGGGCAGAGAGCATGCCCGATGGCACAGCCATGGCCCCACGAACGCCTCTGGTCCTGGCAGGGCAGGGGGAAGGCTCGCCAAGCACCCGGGCGACCGAGCCAGAGCTGTTTGCTTACAAAGCCTTCTTTATTTACACACCAGGAAAGACAGCGCAAGGCAAACAAAGGCGACGGCAGCGCAGCATCGGCAGAGCGGCCGCTGATACGGCCCGGGGGTCCCCCGGGGAGCACGACTCTTCTCAAGCCTCCTATCCCCACAGCCATCTCCGTGCACGAGCAGCAGCTGCCCGTGCCAAGGGGATCCTGGCAGTGTCCATCCCGATGGCATCCGTGCCAACAGCATCCATCCTGGTGATGTCCATCCTACCGACGGTGCCGACAGCCACCCCCTCCTCAGAGCCAAACGATCTCCTTGCCTTCCCATCCTGAGGAGCCTCCTTGGCAGTGGTTTCAAACCAGATTGCCATGCTTATAAACCTGGGCTCAACTGCCTACATGCAAGACAAATGAACCCAAGCTGCAACCCAGATGGATCGCTCGATTCCCCAGCCCCTTTCCCGCCAGCGTTCGTGGCGCATGCAGAACACAACGCGTGCTGCTGAAGGCCAGAGACGAGAAGACTCGCCTTGCTTGCATACAAAGGCTCCTTGGAAACTCACTCTGTGTTTACAAAGGAGCCTGGCTCAGCGCAGCCGCGGTGGGGGAGCGCTCGCTGCCTTCACAGGGGGCTTCTCCAGGGCTGGTTTAATGTCAGCAAACACGGAGGCTGCAGCCACGACCACCCTTCAGCCACCCCGTTGCAGCTCCGTGCCACGGCCAGGTCGCAGCTCCACGCCAACACTGCCTCCAAATGCCTCCCACAGCTTCGGCTGGAAAGTTGCTCTTCCTCAAGTGCCGTGCGACGCCGCTCTGCGCCGCAGACACGCCGCGTTCCACCCCAGCGCTGCCCGGCCATCCCTCAGCCCTCGCCCTGCTGCACAGGGGCATTGCAGAGATTAATTAACTGCAGAGCATCGAGAGCAGGGAGAGAGGAGCCACGGGAACACGCAGATCCATCCAAACACACGGATGCATCCAAACGCACGGATGCATCCAAACGCACGGATCCATCCAAACGCATCCCCAGCCACTGGCTCAGCTCAAGCCAAGACCCAGCGGTGCCTATTGCTGTTCCAACAAGCCCCGTGAGCAGAGGCAGCAGAGCCCTCAGCATCACGGGGTGCCACCAAGGCAATGCCACGGTGCTCACACCGCTGTGCCTCGGGTGGCATCCGCACGGGAGACAAAACATCAGCACTCCGAGATCGGCGCTGCTGCCACACGCTAATTCTCTCTTCCCAGAATAACAAACAGCTTGGAAAAGAGAGGGAATAGCGGGGGGGAAAAAGGGGTCTTCGACTGTAAGGAAATCCTGCCTTTCAAGCGGGAGGTGTGGGATTTTATCCCGCTGTTCACAAGGCAGCACCACAACCACGAAATAGCCATCCTTCCACCAACAGCTCACGCGATGGACGGGGGTCAGGCAGGCACAGCCGCTGAGATCCAGCATCCAGCCCTGCTTCTGCTTCCCTCCACGACCCCACATTTAACCGGGCAGCGATGACAGCCCAAGCCCGGCTAGGGCACCACTCCAGCCTCCAGCTTAAACCTGCGCTCAGACAGAGGATTCGAGGCGCGGCTTTAAGAGCAAGGCAGCAAAACAAAGGATGGAGGCAGCCGTCCTGCAGCAGGGCTCTCATTCCCCATCCAGGCGCCTCTCGGGGTCTCCAGGTCACAGCGGTGGGAGATCCACCCGGCAGCGAGAAACACCAAACACAATCCCACAAAGAGCAACCCACGGGAGAGGCTCCAACACACGGGAACACAGCACAGGGAACACCTGGGCACACCGAGGGGCCGGACCGGAGCGCTGCCCCCGTGGGCTCCTTCCCATCGCTCCCGGTTTCCAGCATCCCTCTGGGATGTAGAGAACGGGACCGGGGCACAGCCGAGCGAAAAGGAGCCCTTAGTTCGGAGCCGGACGGGATGGAGGGGACAACAGGCTGAAAACGACACCGCTTCCTCCCCATCCCACCAAAAACGCCGCCCGGGAAGGAGCGGGGAAGGCATGGACATGTAGACAGGCTGTGAATAAAGCTCTTTGTTCGCCGCGCTGCTGGCCCCTTCGTCCCCCCTTTCCCTACGAGCGGGATTCAACAGATGGCTCAATGGCCTCTTGTTCTTCCCAAACATCCCGGGCAGAGCATCCACTCCCTCCGGCCACGCCGCCCCGCGGGCGCGCTGGGATCGGGGATGGTGGGGTCGGGAATGTGGGAATGGGATCGGGGATGTCGGAATGGGGTCGGGAATGCTGGAATGGGATCGGGGATGTTTGAATGGGATCAGTGATGTCAGAATGGGGTCGGGAATGCTGGAATGAGATCGGAGATGCTGGAATGGGGTCGGGAATGTTTGAATGGGATCGGGGATGCCAGAATGGGATCGGGGATGCTGGGGATGTCGGAATGGGATCGGGGATGCTGGAAGGAGATCGGGGATATCAGAATGGGATGGGGAACGTAGGAACGGGATCGGGAATGTTAGAATGGGATGGGGAATGTAGGAATAGGATCGGGAATGTTAGAATGGGATGGGGAATGTCGGAATGGGATCGGGAATGTTGAATGGGATTGGGAATGTCTGAATGGGATCCGCCGGACACGAGCGCCGCTGCGGCTCCGGGGGTCGCCGGGGGGCAGCGGGACCCTCGGGGGGATCGCAGGGCTGGGGGCACCTCGTTAGCATCCTTTAATTAGCGCCCGCTGAATGGGCGCGGAGCGGGGGGAGGCTGCGGCGGAGCCCCCGGGGGAGGGAGGGGAGGGGAGACGGAGGGGAGAGGGAGGGAAGGAGGGAAGGCAGGGAGAGGGAAGCGCCGCGCAAGTTCCACTCGTATTCCAACAGGTTCCCCGCTCCCGCTGGGGGTGCAGCATCCCCCGCCAGCACCGGGGGCGGCCGAGAGAGGAGACCGGCTCGGCAATTAGCTTTTAATTGCGAGGCCGGCGATGAGCCCCCCCCCCCACCCCCCCACCCCACCCCGGGGCAGCAGGAGAAGCCGCTCCCATGGAAACCGGCGGCGGCTCCCGGGATGCCCGATTCCCGGGATTCGCTGGGTTCCCGATATTCCCGATTCCCGGGGTTCCCAATTCCCGATATCCCCCATTCCCGGGGTTCCGGCACCGCCGGGCGGGGTGATGCGGGCACCGCGTGGCCACCGGAGCTCCGCCGCGACCCCCGCCCGGTACCGAGCCCTTCCCCGGCACCAAACCCCCGGTACCAAATCCCTGGCACCAAACCCCCGTACCGAGCCCTTCCCCGGCACCAAACCCCCAGCACCAAATCCCTGGCACCAAACCCCCGGTACCGAGCCCTTCCCCGGTACCAAATCCCCGGTACCGAACCCTTCCCCAGCACCAAACCCCTCCTCGGTACCGAGCCCCCGGCACCAAACCCCCGGTACCGAACCCTTCCCCGGCCCCAAACCCCTCCCCAGGACCAAACCCGCGGTACCAAACCCCTCGCCGGTACCGAGCCCGTCCCTGGCACCAAACCTCCGGTACCAAACCTCCGGTACTGCACCGCCGGTACCGACCCCTCTCCGGCACCGCACCCCTCTCCGGTACCGAGCCCCCAGCACCGAGCCCTTCCCCGGCACCGCACCCCCGGCACCGAGCCCTTCCCCGGCCGCCCGTACCTCTGCGGACGATGCTGGCGGCGCAGAGCAGCAGCAGGAGCAGCGGGAGCAGCCCCGGGTTGCCGCCGCCGCCGCTGCCCGCGGGCGCGCTGGGCTGGGCGCGACCCGCCATCGCCGGCACCTGCCTCGCTCTGCCCTGCCCTGCCGGGGCTGCCTGCGCCGCCCGCGGGATGGCGCGTCACGGGGCGGGCGCTGCGCGGTGCCACGCCCTGCCGGACCGCCCCGCACCGCCCCGCACGATCCACACTGCCTGCACCGCCCCGCACCGCCCCGCACGGCTCTACACCGCCCTGCCGGACCGCTCCGCACCGCCCCGCACGGGTCCGCACCGCCCTGCCGGACCGCTCCGCACCGCCTGCACCGCTCCACACCGCCCCGCATGGCTCCACACCGCCCTAACAGACCGCCCCGCACGGGTCCGCACCGCCCCGCACCGCTCCACACTGCCTGCACCGCCCCGCACGGGTCCGCACCGCCCCGCACC